>JANHZU010002282.1:302022-314392 GCA_032468055.1 Acrochordus granulatus | reverse complement strand
ACACTAAGGGTAATATGTAAGCACCAAAACCATAGAGTCATAGAAAAGATAAATAAGTATTTATAATTCTGTGAAATAGAAGCACATGAAAGGAGAAGGATGATCTGGAAACTTGATGGGATATTTTGTTTAGAGTCCTAAGAGTTTAATTAAAATCATCCAGAGTTTAGAGGAGTTTCTCTCAAAGGATAAAATTAAAACAAATACAATATATTGCTCTGATAGGATATTTCTGGATTTGGTTAATCAAGGCAATATGTGCTTTCTGGATAAAGTTTCTTGATACATTGTGTATTTGTGTTCCATGGGACCTTTGGAATACAATACGCCCCTAAACATAGATTGGCCCATGGTTGCAAGTTTTTGGAAAGAAAGTCTTGTTATATCCCTAGGCAGGGGTTTGGCAAGTTAGTGGGAGCCCATGAGGGATTATCAATATTAAGTGATATAAATGAATAAATAAAACTCTATTGTTTATTGCTGTTTGTATTGTGTTGTATTTTATGTGGTGTTAGCTACCCAGAGTCATTATGGCAAGAAGGACAGCCATATAAATCAAATAAATGACTCAATAAGCTTTAAGGTAAGTCCATTATAGTACTTTTGGAATAAGTCTCATCAGCCATTTTGGTGTTTATCCTAATTATAAATAGATTTATGCTGTTATTATCATCATACAGAGTGTATATCAAATTGAATAGTGTAAATTCAATATGTTTTAATTAAATAGTATGCTGAATGCAAACTTTTATCCCTGAGAAATTTCTAATATAGAAAACTACCTCGAGAATTAAAATATTGTAGGGCTAAAAAATGTCCATGTGGGGTATGGTGGGGATCAGACTCAGAACTATAATGGCCATAACTGTGTAAGCAAAGCCTTACATTTTTCTATGCATGTACAACACATATAAAAAAAGATGGGCTTTAATCTTTGTTGACCATCCCCCCACACATGCCCTTGGTAGAGTGGAAAGATTACAACAGAAAATTAATCATTTGTAATGCACAGTAATGTGCATATAGAAGAAGGAGATTTCAAAAACATGGATATGAAAATTGTATCTCTGAGAACTAGCCTTAGTATTGTTTTCTGGGAATCCATAAAGGAAAGAGCAAAATATTTCACTGCCCATGCTAATTCTATAGAATAGAATTCCCACAAAGTCTACTGTTAAAAAATTCACATTTCCCAAGTCCACCTGCTGGCATTTTGCTCTAAATTATATTATTGTTGCTCTATCTACTTCTATTCTACTTCTACAAATGTTCTTCTATTTACCTACAAATGTTCACTCTTTCTTACAATTGCGTTTTTTCTTCCTAAGTAATGTAAACTTTGAGTATGTCTTGCTTTTGGCCTAAATGGCTTATATTTTTCATCCATTTTGGAGAAAAGCATGCATACATGGATATGCATGATTTTGGTAGCAAAATGGCTAAATAATAGTGTTAATTAATTGCTTCCTCTAGTTTCTTCCAAACATGTTCAGGGTTGTTATGTGATTCAGTAATCCTGTATCTTGCACCAAGCCTCACTGTTAAGTTGAGGTCTATCTTATTAGCTTGTTCTAGGCTTCATTTTTCTAAGCAACAGCAGTCATTTATCATATCTAAAGTTTGAGCTACAAATATTCTTCTATGGAAAAAAATGGAAAAGGTTGGGGTTTAATGTAATCCTTTTTGCACACAGAACAACCAGGGAGGATCAGGGAGTTACAAAATTCTGTGATTATCTTCAAAGAATGGTTGCCAAATTGGTGGTGCCAAAGATAACATGCTTGGCAGTGCTACTATCAATTGCATTTTTCCCACTTTCAGGTATAGATAAGAGTTATGGGAATGGAAGAAGAAATGTCATGCTCATCCTTCATAGGAAAGAATGTTAGCTTTTCTTTCCAAACATTGTATCTATCACAAATTATAGAATTTGGGGGCAGTTTCACATGACCCTTTTGCTTTTGACCGACTTCTATGGTTCTATCTTGCCTGCCATTTTTTTCACACATCCAGATTTGGATGCTATTCTCAAGAAGTGATTTGTGAAGCACAGAGAGCTGGCCAATGTAGATGTAAATTTTCCATATACTGTAGTTTATTTCAACAAAGTAACAATTACATCTCAAAATGATATGCACATGAAAAATGTGCACAATAATATACTATTTGTTGGATGTGGAGGAGGTAGAGATATCTTCAGTTCAAGCTTATTCCTGTTGACTGTATCCAGGCGCCTTTCTTTGCAGCATTACAGAAGTGGTTGGTCATTGCCTGCTGGAATATTATTTTTGACTTCTCAGCATGGCCAAACAGATTGCAAACTGAGTGCAATGACTGCATCTATATCCAAGAATGATGGTACGTCAATTTAAAGGAAGAGGACAATTATAGGGAAATATATGTTTATATTAAACTGAATTACATAGTGTTACCTAGAATGTCAGCTCCAAAACACATGATCTGTATCCACCAAGTCTTTAGTGTCCACAAAATTCAGCACTGTATATACTGTGAATGCTATTTCAGACATCATCTCCGATATCTCCAAAGGGATCTGGAAAAATGCTTCTGCTTGAAATCTTCAAAAATTACTTTCAAACTGAGTTGAAAATACTAAGATAAATGGATCCATAGCTATATGAAGACCAATAAATATGGGCCCGGAATTTAAGAATCAAAAAGTGATATATGTTTTGGGGACAAGTTGGCTAATCACCTTTCTCCTATCTTAACAGTCTATATTTTCTAACTAGTGAAGCTGGAAATATTTCAGATGCAGAAAGAACAAACTAATTGGGAGAAAGTTATAAAATGTAGTTGCTAAGTTATCTCTTTTATCATCAAAGTGCCTTTATTTTCACCTTCCTGTGCATGGACATCCCCCCCAACTACTTCTAAAGGACATATCCAGACAGCCATCCATTATACTTCCTCCAGTCTGTGAGGAACGTGCACTATAGCAATATAAACTTTTTTCCCCCACAGTTAATCTTTATTTTGCTTTAGCAATAGCTCGCAAGTGATGCTATCTTAGCAATGCCATGATGGGTAGGTTTTCTTCTAGAAGGAAAAATGTTCACTAATCACTCTCCCAACTGAAGAACTGGGCTGGGGCAGAGACAAAGGAAGAGGAGGAGGTGAATTTTGACAAGTGGTTAGAGCAGTAAATGTCGCTATCTGTCAAAAAATGAGCTAAGGCTTTTCACTACAGCTTCACAGGGAGAACCCTCATCACCTCACAGATGCCTTTCATTATCATACCTTTGGAAAGCATGATAGAAAAACATGTTTACAAAAATATTTATAAATGTCATGCCATTAGCAGTATAAAATGCAGTACAGTGCACGCAAAGAAAAAAAAATTAATTCATGTTCAGAAACTCTCATTATTCAGACATTCCTCCCACATAGAAAACTTGGCGTCTTGTTTTAAGGGCAAAATCAAAATTCTGATTTTGTATTTTCATCTGAAGTCTGTTGAATAGGGATCTGTAAAGATGAGGTTTTACTATATGTCAACAAAGTCCTTAAGATTACTGTTGTAAATTTGAACTACAAAGAAGTGCATTCATATCTGTTAGATAAAACAATGTCATATTAATAGTTGACTCCCACTTTTGGCAGGAAATCTGTGTGCTGAAATCTAACCTTGAGTTACTACACTGAGCTCATGGGTGTTGATGTGCCTTCATTTCCATGTGCCATTTTGCACTTGATCCATGCTAAAGTGAAAATACCATTTCACCAGACATTTAATTATATATACCTACCTGTCTTCCGCAGGGGCACGGTGGAGCAAGTGGTTAAGAGCTCGGCTTGCTGGCTGGAAGGTCGGCAGCACGGGATTGCGACCCAGCATTGCTGCACAGCAGGGTGAGCGCCTGCTGTTCCACCCCTGCTCCCACCCACCTAGCGGTTTGAAAGTGCGCGAGCAGGAGTAGATAGATAGGTACTGCCCCTTCTGGCAGGAAGGTAACAGTGTCCGTGTGATTTAGGCGTCCAGGCATGCCGGCCACATGATCACGGAACCGCCCCAGGACGAACATTGGCTCTTCGACTTAGAAACGGGGATGAGCACTGCACCTTAGAGTTGGTCACGACTGGCAGGGACTCCTTTACCTTTTACCTGTCTTCTACTCAAAAATGTCAGAGTCATTTCATCAGTGACAGCTTAGTGGATTCTCTCCCAGGAGAGTTCTAGGCATGGTTTCACATTAATCTCTTGCATTCGTAAAGTCCCACAGGTGAAAGGAACGTATTTACACAATCACAATATATGTGATTGCTCATAAATAGTGTATCCACTATCTATTTACTCAGGAGTAAACCTAAATAAAATCAATCAAAGTTTTTACAACTGCAAACATATATTAATTTTCTTGGGACTAAATCCCACTGAATACCTTTGCTTTCTAAGTAAGCCTATACAAAAATAAGTATTTCATGAGTAATTCCTCATAAAATATGAGAATATTCCATCAGATACGGAAAGAAATAATATCACTTGACTGATTAGCTGCAGACTTTTCTCAGAAAAAACTGTCAAGTGTCTGAATGTCAAATTACAGCTTTCTATGATATCCTTGAAAAACTACACATCGATGCAAATTCTTATTTTTGAAATACTGTATTTGTTTGTCCCAGTAGTACAGAAGATGAGAATACATTGCTCTTCATCTCACTTATATAAAGATAGAAGATAATAGCTAGGCTCTGTGGTACATAGTATTATTATTTGTTTTTGTTTGGTTAAGTATATCTATGACTTTTTTGACCACTCAATTACCTTGGCCTGCCCATATATGTTATAACTCTTGCAGATTCATTGGAAATACTTCTTCTAGAGGTTTTGCTGAAGCAAGTTGTAGAGGAATTTCTCTTGACTCTAATGCTTTTGGTTTGATCAGTAGAAATGACACACCAGGTTTTCTCCAAAGACAGAAAAATGACCCTTAATGGTAGTAATTTTAATTATTTATTTTCCTTGAAGGAAATTAAGAAAATGTCAGTGAGGTATCCAGTATCCTCAAAGGCTTAATATTATGAAGAATGGAAGAGAAATAAAATAATCACAGATTAGCAGAATAGAAAAATATCAGGAAAATATATTAGCAAATGTTTATTTTTCACAGAACGTCTTCAGCTGAATATTAAACATAATATTCTCCAGGGAGGCATAGCTGATATGTTATAAATGCTTTCAGTCAAATATAAATATATTATAAAGAATAAAGTTTAGGAGGAAAAAGTGTTTCAATTTTTAAGCCATGACAACCTTTCTAGACATCTCTCTTTCCTATTTTGCTTAATCTGTTATTTGCTCTTCTGATCAACTCTGGGAAGTTTGAGGTATTATTCTTTTACTGGCAATTTGGATAGTGAAATCTGATCTACTGTAAATTAGAATGAAAAGTGATTCTTTCTATTTAATAAGAACAACTCTAATCACATTTCCTGAATGTGAATCTAGTTGAACTCATGAGGACTTGCCTTCTGTAGATCCATGATAAGGCTGCATTAGTTTATTTGAACAAATGCTTCGCCATAACATTCAACATTCAGTCTTTGCACAAGTTGTAATCTTCCAACTTTAGAGCATCTAAGGAAGAACCCTGGGATTGTTTATTATCCATTATCTTCTTTGCTGTCCTTGCCTATAACTCTGTGTCAGGTATAGGGAATCTTGGTATGAAGAGTACAGAAATCCCAATGAATGTCTGCTAGACTCTAGCCCTTGCTCTCTTCATTTTAGTTTTTTTTAATTATTATTTAAAATAATACAGGAAATTAACATACTGCAAATCCCTATATGCCTTCTTAGAAAATCAAGAGTGCATGGTTACAACCCAGGGCATTGCTTGCCAATGTGCTCTCTTGCCCAGTGAAAATGAGAAATAAAAGCTAGGGTGATAGGGAGTATTCTGGGAAACATTCCCAGAAAAGGCAGGGGGAATCTCAGCAGTCTATCATTTGGGGAATGTACAAATCATCTCTCAATGATGTTGAGGTAATATCCATAACATCTAACTGCAAATATTCCTCCTGCCTAAGAAATATAAACTATAAGTATTGAGAGATTGATGGGAGGATTCTTATTAGTAGCTGAGATATTGGTAAATATTTTTAAGTATGTGAAACAATTCGGCTGTGATACTCTCCCTCCATGCACCTCCTGTTTGAACTAGCTTTTTGTTTCCAATCTTTGAGATGTCTGTTTCCCAGTTTTGTTTAATAAATGGATAAATGAATAGGAAAATGCACATTAGTCAAAATGTTTTCTTCCCTCAATTTTTTTAGAAGTCTTACTTCTGCAAGATGTCTGAAATATGTCTCAACAAGAGAAGTTATGTCTCTTTATGTAAATTACATTTTATATTGCATCAATATTTGGAATCAGTAGGAGTATTAAAGCCTATCTTTTGAGACCAATAGACATTATAAGGAGAGAAAAATGATTTCCAGATCAAAACAGTTCTGTTTTATAAGCTTTATGATTCAAAACAAATCAAGGGTATTATTGTTTATCCTACTGATGTAGTGAGCTTTGTTTCCTGTCTGTCTGCATAGCTGCCACTTGAATTCAAAAATATCCCTCATTCAAAATACACTGCATGAAAATTTGACTTTTCTGAATATCTGAAACAGTGACATCACTTTCATATGCCTTTGAATGCAAGGGGACTTCTTTGATGAAAGCTAGCAAATGACGGAGTAAGTTTACGGAAATTAGCCTATTACACAGGGAACCAAATTTAAAACAATATTTTCATTCTCTAATTTTGCAAAAATGTTTCATATATTTGAGATTACCACTGGGTCATAAAATAAAAAATATATTTTTAGGAAATCCATCCACATGAACTTAAATAATATGAATGGCCTGTTGAAAATCTCTAACCCTAATAGTATTATAACCTGAGTCGAATTTATTTAGATCCAAGCCAAATGGCTCTCTTTCAGAACAGTAGCTATCAATATTCCATGCTGAAGGCCATCTGAGAGGAAATCAACTATCAGCGGCTGAAATGCTAGCATTCTCTTCCCCCTCCTCCCCAACACACATAGACACTGTTTTCCCAGTTGTCAGCTCTGTTTATAAATTCTCCATTTATAGCAAATCCAGCACCTGCCTTCAACACCTCATCCTGCCAAGAGTAAGAACAGAAGTTGGAAAATGAGCCTGCAAGACAGTCTCTAGTTACTACTGTAATTATTTTCCAGTGCTTGAAGCCAAACACTTCCTTTGACTTTCTGAGAATACTACATGAAGGAACACCAAGAAGATATTTGGCAACTTATTAACAGCAGACTTAATTAGATTGCACCATTGATACATTTTGATGGTGTAATATAATGCTGAGACCATAGGCAGCTATGTACTTCACATTAGCACATAAGGAACTACTGCTTGTGCCTCGTTGGCACATTATATGGCAGCAAACAAGGATGTGCTGCTTATTATGATGCACTTCACATACTTTATCAGCACTTCAGGTGATGGCAAAGCAAATCCCATTTCTCTGCAAAATGCTATTTCTATAAAATAGGTTTTGTTGTGGTAGGATATTGCACTAACTTCACTTTGCAAGACAAGTGTTTGCTGTATTTATAAATGTATATCTTATCTTTTTGTTTTAGAACTCAAAGTCTACAGCTTTCATTTATAACATTACCTTTACAACTAGAAAATAAAAGTTGTCTAGTACTCAGGAGTTTTATTCCAATTACTCATCACTTGAAAGAAACAAACAAAAGACGAAACTGTTCAAGCAGAGGCCTTCCAATATTTTTATTCTCTTTGCAAATATTTTGTCCCTACTGCACTTAAGATGGTTCTTGGCCCAGATGATAATTTTATTTCTTCTTGGAAGAAAAGTATAATCTTGTACCTGAATTATTCTGGCCTATCAACTAAATTTTGACTAAATCAGGGTCTGAGAGAGCCATTTAAATAGTGAGTTCTTTTCCTGGAGCTTCAGAGATAGGAGCAAAGACTCTTATTACTGTAACTGTGTTTTTGATGGTAAACCTTTCTCTTTACCTAATTACTTTTATAATAGCGTTTTTGTCCCACACAGAAGAGTGTTTTTTCAATGCTTTGCCATCAATAGTCCTGAAGAGAAGGTTCAACCATACACAGCCACAACAGATGGGGCAATCGAGACAGTTTCACACAATCTATTGTGCTGTTCTTTTTATCGAGCGTGGCACTCTGAATTAATAGTACTACTGAAGACTTTCCAGATGGGCTGATCTGATGTGGAGAATGCTCTATTTTTCTTAAATAACAGGTCAACAGAAATATTTAGGAGGGTCACCAAATTCTGTTTGATTTTGATTGCGGTAAGAAAACTTTTGGTTTAACTCTGGCAATATCTGATGGTTGGTTTATTTCTGCCCAGATGGTTTGTACTTCTATTAATTTCCTCGACTCTCCTCCTCCAGCCCTTTGCTTTTATCTGACTGTATTATGTTTCTCTGATCGCATTTATTGGACTTTGATGATAAATAAACTTTGATGATACATAAAAAGTATAATGTGTAAAAATCTCCACAGATGTGAACAGGCAAATTACAAGAACAGAATGTAACAAAAAGTCATCTGGACCAGTTTTATTTTTTATAAATGGCTAGAAAGATATATGTAGTATTAAAATGGAACCTCCAGAAATTAGACTTATAACTTAATTAAATGAAAGAAGCAAAATGAAATTGGAACTAAGTTTATCAATGCACGTTCAGCAGAGGATAGAATAAATGGGTTCTGTCATTCTCGACAGAACATCTCTATGTAGACCTATTGCTGATCATTACATATGATCATTACATATGAAATGCTAGAAAATCCTATGACCTTTTGAGTCATCACTGACAGAAAGGTAGTGCAGTCTGAGCTGATCAGAATGAACCCTGAATTTTAGGCTGATATTTTCTTAATCCAATGCTAGATGGTTCTGTGATAACCTAAGAAGAATATCCTTCCTAAACAGAAAAATAATTGTAGTGGAAAGCAAACATCAATACTAAGTCAATAAATATTTCCTTACCTAAACAAATAAACAGAAAAAACACAGGTAGGCAAAAAAGCAGTGGGAATGGGAGCAACTTCCAACTTCCTGCCCCATTGTCTTTTTGCCCCATTGTCTTTGAGCTGGCAGGGAGCATGATCACGTGACTGCAGAGATGTTGCAATGGCCACAACGTTACAAATAAAACCAGTCTCGATGCTGTGGAAATTTCAATTCCATGGGAGTAATGGGTCCTGGATTTTTTATGTATACTTTTAGTTAGTGGATTTTAGGTACCTTGATTCAAAAATTGTTGTGGCATAAAGTACTGTTTTGGCTAACATAATGGTAAGAACAGAAAAAATAAACACAATAATAGTATATAGACACTTCCAACGTTTCTAACATTAATTCTCACCTTTGTGTGAGTAGTTGGAAGAACTGTGGGACTAATTATGGAAGATATTTCATAATTATTTTCACCAAAACCTGGCTGACATCTGGAGGGGGGAGTTCCCCTCTTAGAGATGTGTCTAGCTGGGTATAGGATTTGGCACCAGCCAAGAGCCCAGGGCAGGGGAGATGGAGTAGCAATTGTCATCTGGGAATCTCTTTTAGCCTTCAGGGGCCACGCTCCCTATTTCCAAAGCTGGGCTCATGGCATCAGTTGGGACTGTTGCTTCTGTACCTGCCTCCCTGCTGAACAGTAATCTCCCTGCCTGAGCTGCTGGAGGCCATCTCAGGATTGGGGACGGAGTTCCCCAGGTTTATGATCCTCGGGGATTTCAATCTGCCATCCCTGGGTTTGGCCTCAGAAGCAGTCTGGGAGTTCATGGCCACCATGATAGCCATGGGCCTATCCCAGGTCATCCAAGACCTGACTTGGGATAGTGGTCACATGCCAAATATGATTTTCTTATTGGATCAATGGCAATATGATCTGGTGGAACACTGCTGGCTCTGCAGGGAGGCTGTCTGATTTGGATTGTCCACCCTAGTGACTGATGGACCTAAATGGGTTCCAAAGAAAACTGGAGGATATTCTAGAAGTCTTGCTGCATGATCCTGCCAAAGCCCTGGCCACAGCATGGAATCAAAGGACGGCTGCGGCTTTGGACAGGATCATATTTGTGTGGCCTCTCCTGACCCTCCTTGGCTGTCACTCTCCATGGTTCATGGAAGAGCTGCAGGCCTTGAAAAAGGCCAAGAGATGCCTGGAGCACCACTGGAGGAAGACGAAGTATGAATCTGACCAAATACAAGTTAGAGTCACTATTAAGGCCTACCTTGTGGCAGTAACAGCAGCAAAATGACACTATTTCTCTGCTCTTATTTCATCCCAGCAGCCACATTTAAAGCTACCTGTTCCCTCCTGGAACAGGAGAGTCTAGAGGACCATCTTGAGGGCCAAGCTGAGGAATTTGTGGAACATTTGACTGACAAAATCACTTGGATTTGGTCCCAGTTGGAATCCGTGCATAGGGTAAATCCAGTTGACATACCTGGTGAGACATCTTACCCAGTTATCTGGAAATGGGATTCTTTTGGACCTGAGGAAGTGGACAGGGTCCTCAAAGCTGTTGGGTCAACTACCTGTCAATTAGATCCTTGTGCCTCATGGTTGGTGAAAGAATTCAGGATGGTAACCTCCAGGTGGATGTTGGCAGTGATTTAACTCTTCATTATGGGATGGTATATATCTGTGACCTTTTAAGGAGACCCTGGTACACCCCCTACTTAAAAAAATCCCTTGACTTCACTGTATAGACAATTTTCATCCAGTTTCCTTTCTCCTTTTTTAGGGAACATGGGAGAGAGGATAGTGGCTTGGCAGCTTCAGATAATCCTGGATGAAATGGAATGTCTGGACACTTTTCAGTCAGGTTTCAGGGTGAGGGTAGTTTATCCATCCTAGCTCTACTTTACCTCTCAGCAGCCTTCAGTATTATTGACCATGGTATCCTTTGGGCTGGTTACAAGAGTTGGGGCTGGGTGGCACAGTTTTGCACTGGTTCGTCTCCTTTCTTTGCAGCCTGTCCTGATTGGTGTTGATAGGGAGTGAGAGATCCTACCCATGGCTCTGTTGTGGCATGCCACAGGGCTCAGTACTTTTTCCATTCCTTTTTAACATCTACATGAAGCCAGTGGGTGAGATCATCCATCACCATGGGATGAGGTATCATCAGTATGCTGATGATACACAACATTATATCTCCATCCTGGGTGATCTAAGTGTTGCTGTGATTACCCTCTCACAGCACCTGGAAGCTGTGAGGGGCTGGATGGAGGATAGCATCATTCAACTGAACTGTAAGAGTGAGCAGCTGTGGGTATATGGGACCTCAGATTCCGGGGGTTTAACATCTTTTGTTCTCGATGGGATAGCATTGCCCCAGACAGACCTTGTGAGGAACTTGGGGATTTGGACCTGAGGAAGTGGACAGAGTCCTCAAATTTGTTAGACTCATGACTCCTGCTCGACAAGCAGATGATAGTTGTGACTTGAAGAGCCTTTGCACAAGTTCATGTTGTGCACCAGTTGTGCCCTACCCACAGACCAAGAGTTTCTGTGCTCAGTCAATTATGCCTTAGTCATCAAACATCTGGACTGTTGCAACCTGCTCTACATGGGGCTACCCTTGAAGAGCATCTGGAAGCTATAGCTGGTGCAGTGTGCAACTGCATAGACAGTTCTTTTCTAAAGAAAAGAAATTTCTAAATTTTCTAAAATATCACTCATGATTCCATTGTGACCAGTGATGGACTGGTATAAGAATGTAAAAGAATTCTGTCAGATTGTTTTTCAGAGTAGCCTAGCATCCATGAAATGGATCATTGCAAAAGACAGTTTGCAATTAGTTGTGCCAGTCTATGCACAGATAAAGATTTCCAGGAAGCTCTATCACTTGTATGACTTGCAGCATCCAAAGCATATCTGCACTCCCAAAGCCCTATCTGACACGAATGCAAAAAACTGATTGCACCTGTTTCCTACTACTTGATGCAAAACAGATGAAAGTAACAACACAAATAAATAAAGCATTTTACCTTTAAGAAAACGAACCCAGACCCAGATCTCTCAGAAATCTTTTTCCTCACATCCAAGTAATAGTGTGACTTTTGTTTCCCCCTGTTTGTAGAACAGTCAAATGATGGATGGAAGTGCTAGATTAATTATTAAACCATGGGAAAACAATTTAATGCATAAATGTTTTGCTAATTGCTTTGAGTACCTTCAGTTTTGAAGAAGTCGTGCTAGAATAAATTCCATAAATGAAGCGTATAATTAAATATACTGTATTTCATGGGGTGTTCTAATGTATGATATATGTTAGGGTGGGAAAATACAGCATTTGTTTCCA
>JANHZU010002282.1:127157-138056 GCA_032468055.1 Acrochordus granulatus | reverse complement strand
GTGGAGAAATGAGTTATTTGCAGGAAAAGAAAAGTTTTAAGAATTATGATGACTGAAGTGGTTGTGTCTTTCTTTCTCTCCTCTCCTTTGCTTTTCATGTCTCAATCTTGGTATTTCTCCTTTTCGGTGCTCTGCATAACATAGTTTACCAAGAAAGGAAGTATGAGTATGACAGATATTTATCATAGAGATCCAGTTTGGTGTAGTGGTTAAGGTGCTGGACTAGAAACTTGAAGATTGGGGATTCTAGTCCTGCTTTAAGCATGAAAGCTGGTTGGGTGACTTTGGGTTGGTCACTCCCTCTCAGCCCAACCCACCTCACTGGGTTGTTGTTGTGGGGAATATAGGAGGAGGAAGGAGTATTATATATGTTTGCCACTTTGAGTTACTTATACAGGTGGGATAAAAATATAATAATAAAAATATCTATTTTACAACTCTATTTTTTTCATTAATGCATAAATCCGTCACATAGTACTGATGCAGTAGAAAATCATGCATAAGTTATCATTAGTCCAACTAAGAGAGTTTTCAGGGGGCATGGTGGTGGAGCAGCTAAGACACTGGACTTCTTAGCTGGAAGGCCAACAGCTCAAGTTCGAGACCCAAGCACCGCCGCATAATGGGGCTAACTCCCCTTCCTGCCCTAGCTCCTGCCAACCTAGCTGTTTGAAACCAATTAAAAATGCAAGTAGATTAATAGGTACCACTCTGGTGGGAAAGCAACAGCATCCATGCAGCTTGGCATATAGTCATGCTGACTACATGGCCATGGAAGTGTCTTTGGACAATGTTGGCTCTTCGGCTATGAAATGGAGTTGAGCACCACCCCCTAGAGTCGGTCATGACTGACAAGGGAAACCTTCACTTTTTTTTTTTTTTTACCAAAGAGAGTTTCAGGAAATTTGCTCTTTGCTCATTCTGATCAGAACTTACTTGATCTGTATGTCAAGGATCTGATCTAAGGGAAATGGGTGATTCAAAAATGTAAAACATAAAAAATAAACTTGTCTCAGAAAATTTGTATTTTCATTTGCATTTCCAAAATGTTTAGAGAATATTCTTTGTTCAAAAACAAAAATTCCATAATTGGTACCTTTTGAAATGCATACTTTCATGGGGGAAATGTTTTTGAATAGATGCTTGCATGTAATATTATTGTGTAAAGTACATAAAGTTTCAGAGATCAGTGCAAAATGGGCAGAACAGACCCATGGGGAAACAGATATGAAAATGTCATGAAATAGAAATAAACTGGTAATTTGCCTTTTGCAAAATATTCCTTAGATAATAACTGTGAAATATGAAACTGCAGGTTATGCAAACAGCAGCAAAAAACAGTAAGAAAAAACACTACAAGTGCTTTTCTGCATGTTGTTCTTTTGTCCAACCCACTGCCTTGGAGGTATTTTTGGGTCACCAGCAAAGTTTCTCTTTCTATTAGATCACTAAAAACTCATATCCATTTTTCAAAATTGCTTACTTGATATCATGTCCAAATCAGCATAAAATATATGAGCAGAACCTTAGTTCAATTAAAGAACTTTCCTGATTACAGACCCAAGCAAAGTGTATATATTTGTACTGGTTTTTCTTTCAGTCTTATTTTACAAAAATAGGAAGAACTGTACTTGTAGCTGTTGTACATTTCATTTTAAATGTATTCACTTCAAGTAAAAAAGGTTAGTTGTAAGTGCACATTTTAAATAAAAAACACTATTACTGAAATAGCCTTTATTACTTAAATATTTAGATACTTAGCTATTTCAGTAACAGCATTTATTTATTTATTTGCTGCCCATCTCACCCAGCAACTCTGAGTGGTTTACAATGAAATTATAATAAAAGATTAAAACATATAATAAATAAGTTAAAATTAAAAAAAGATAAGACAGTGGAGAACTAAAATGGAGGTGGGATAATCTAGTTCAATAGCCATTTCTAGGATGACACCACCCACACCGCAGGCCAATTTGCAAAGCAAAGTTTTTAGGTCTTTGTGAAAGGCCAAAAGGATGTGGGCAGATCTCACCTCAAAAGGTATGATGTTCCAAGGACTTAGAGAATCCCTTTTTTTCTTTTCTTTTTTTCTTTTGCCATTTTTGCCACCACATAGAAGCAAAATGCTTCCAAAAAAGGAGGTAACTAGAGCTTCAGGTGATTTTGATATGAGGCAGATTTTGGAAGAGATTCAAAAAATTAAAGAAAATATGGAAGGGAAATTGAATGACTGGACTTAAAAAATAGAATCAAATATGGAAAGATTGGAAGGAAAAACAGAAAAAACAAAGCAGAAGTTAGAATCCAAAATTGACCAAAAGATTAATCAGCTTAATGATGAATTCACACAGATGTAGGATCACTTTGAAAATTTTCATATAGTAGTTGAAGAAACAGAGCAGTTAACTGTAAAAACCGCAAATGCCCAAATGTTGCTCAAGTTGAAATTGAAAAAAAAACTTTCTTAGATTGAGGGATCTTCCAGAAAAAGTTGAAAATCAGAGATTGAAAGGAAACAATTGTGGATGCTCTGGCAAACTTCCTAGAATGGGAAATTCCACTGATGGCAAATGAAGTAGACAAAGTGTATAGAGTAAACTCCTCCTCTGGCAACTAAGAGACATCTATATAGGGATGTAATAATACAATTTTGAGAAGTTGTACTAAAGAGCAAATATTACAAAAACATTTTCAGGTTAAATTTACAGTGGAAAGGAAGAGAGTTAATTTTATTGAGAGAAATCCCAGTAAACATTTTGAGGAAGAAAAAGGATTACCTATTTTTAACAAAAGTTTTAAAGAAGAATAACATGTTCAGATGGGATAGATTAGAAGGAGTGATTTTTACTTACCAGAAGCAAAGATTTAGATTAAACTCTGTAGAGAAAGCAGCAATTTTTTTGGCCAGATATAAATGAATGATATATTCATTCATAAAGATGAATTACAGCAGGTTCCAAAGGAACAGAGATTGACAATCCAAAAGCAAACAACCCAAAAATAAACCACCCAAGATGAGCAGGCTATGGCGATGGGAGCCATAACTTCAGACTTGGACACTGCTACCAGTTTTAAAAATGGGAAGCAGCTATTTTACTTGGAATATTAATGGGGCTAATTCATCCCAAAAAAGGAAAAAAAATAGCTATTTATGTAAATTAAACCAAGATGTGATTTGTTTCTTCATAAAGAAAAAGGATATTAAATATTTGTAAGATAACTTTTTGGGAAAAGTATATTGGCCCACTAAAAAAAAGATTAATGGGGTAGCAATTTATATTAAACCATATTTACAATCACAATTATTGTTGTCAGATGACCAAGGAAGGTACATGGCTGTTCAAATAGGATCCTAAGGAGTTAAATCAATTGTTATAGGGCTGTATGTTCCCCATCAAGAAAAAGCTATTTTTTTTTAATATTTGTGGGTTCAAATTTCTGTTTTTTCATGTCAAAAGTTCTTTATGAAGAGAGACTGGAATGATGTAGTTCACAATTTGATAGGTCCGCTAGTAAAACTATAAAGGTTACTCAAGGCAAATTGCCAAAATCTTTTTTTATATGCTTGGAGATTTAAAAATGGATCGACAAAGGAATGTATTTTTTTTCAGAAAGGCACAAATCCTTCTTAAAGATTGACATGATTTGGTTTACAAATAATTTATTAGCAAATATCTCCAAAGTAGATATTTTACCCAAAACTTTTTCAGATCATATCCCAGTTGCATTGATTGTTAAACTTAATCTTGGTTATTGAGACAGAGATTAAATGAATCTATTTTACAGAAAGAAGTGGTTAAGAACTGTAAAAAAAAATTAAAGGAAGTTTTTGATAACAATTTGCATAAAATTACAAATTTAAGTAGTCTGAGATGCAAGTAAAGCATTCATGAGGGGATATTTTATGTAGCACAACAGAGACTTCCTTTAAATTTTTTACAGTTCTTAACCACTTCTTTCTGTAAAATAGAAAAGAAGGGATAAAATGCAAAATATTTTAAACACAATTATTTGAGAATTAATTAATTATTATTAACAATACAACCATTAATAATTAATTAATTGATTGATTTAAGTATAATTAATTATTATAATTAATTAATTATTAATAATTGATAATTAATAATAATAATTAATAATATAATTATTAATTAATTATTAGAGAATTACAAAAATTGCCAATACTGCAGCAACACATCTACATTAACAACTAATAAAACTGAAAAAATTGAAATTTATAAAGCAGAAATATTTTGAACATAGAAATAAACCTGGGAGATAGTTGGCTTATAGACTGAGGAAACAGATGAAAAAAAAATGTATTACAAAAATCCTAGGGGGAAACTATTTTAACAGAAAATACAAGTTTGCAAAATGCTTTCTGGAACTATTATTCTAATATTTATTGATGTTTCAGAGTGATGAAACACTCTGTTGTTTCAGAGTGATGTTTCAGAGGTAGAGATAGAGTCTTACTGAAGAAATAAAAAAATTGCCTAAACTGAAGCATTATATTGACAGATGGAGTAAACTGCAACTATCTCTGATGGGTAGAATCTCTGCCATTAAAATGAATGTTTTACCTAGAACAACTTGGGATTTGGGTGGCACTCATACTCGTGGTACGAAAAGTTTAAAATTAATCCATTATTTAAAGATCATTTTGTTAGTATTCCCTTATAAGAGTGTGGAATAGGTATAAAGAGATTTTGCTGGCAAAGATTCCATCTTGGCTTTCTCCACATGAAGCTTTTTACAGGAGGGAGATGACTGAAAAACCTAAGTGGATGACATATGCAGATATTTTAACCTTTGTTCATGAACAGCCTTTGTTCATGGAGAACTTAAAATCAAGAGAAGAAATTGTAAATAAAAGTTTCACACTCCAATGGTTTACGTATAATCAAATTTTTGAAAGGTTTAAGTTGGATAAAAAGGTTGTGTTTTTGCTCAAGAAAAGCTACAGTTGGAACAAATTTTAGGTACTGGAGATGATCACTTAACTGCAAAAATGTACATAATGTTGAAATTGAATCTTGAAGATCAACTTGTAAAGGAGTGTATGATTAAATGGGCCAACATTTTGGTTACAATATTTCTATAGAACAAGGGGAGCATGTGTGGTCCTTTGGAGTAAAATTTACTTTGAATTATGGTCTTAAAGAGAACTTTTAAAAAATGACATACAGAGGGTATCTATCTTCTTGGACTGATTATCCAAGATGTACAATGATTGCCACCTCTTGTCGAGGAGTCAGGAGAACCCCAAGGTATGCACCTAGGTATATCTGGAGCAGTGCAAACATATCCAGAACTAAAAATGTCAAACCCCCAGATCCCAGAGTCCCGGTCTTACCAGGGTTCAGTCAAATCTGTTTCAGATCCCATTCAGATCCCCATAGCCTTCAGGCACTGTGAAAGGGCAGCAACCACATACTGAGTCACCTAGGATGGAGATGTGATGATACCTCATTCCCAGTGGTGATGGATGATACCTCATTCCCAATGATGATGTATTATCATTCGCAGTGATGATACCTCATCCCATGGTGATGGATGATCTCACCCAGCAGTTTTAAGTCGATGCTAAAAAGGAGTGGAGAGAATATTGAGCCCTGTGGGATGCCACAGGTAGCGGCCATGGGTTGGATCTTTCACTCTCTATTAATATCAATTGGGACTGGCTTTGAAGAAAGGAACCAAACCAGCACAAACCCAGCCTCAACTCTCATAGCTGGCCCAAAAAGATACCATGCTTGATGGTTTTGAAGGCCACTGAGAGGTCAAATAAAACTAGGATGGATGCATTACCCTCATCCACTCTCACCAGAGATCATTAACAAGTGCGACCAGTGCTGTCTCTGTCCCATAACTGAGCCTGAATCCTGTCTGAAAGGGGTCCAGATAATCTGTTTCATCCAGGATCCCTTGCAGCTGCCAAGAAACCACCTTTTCCACTACCTTCTCTAAAGAGGGGAGGTGGGAAACTAGATGAAAGATGAGATCAAAATACTGCTTTTTTAGGAAGGGGTGCACCAAAGCCACCTTAAAAGGTCCTGGGAACATCCCCTCATGAGTGAGGAATTAATCACTGCCTAAATTCACCTGGAGGCTTTTATCAGCTGGAAAGGTCAAGGATCCAACTGACAAGTAGTAGCACTGAGAGCCCTGAGGACCCTGTCGACTTCCTCAGGTACAATGGGATCAACCTGTTCACAGATAACCAGGTAAGATCATTCCCCAGGCCTCTTTAACATTTATTTTCCTGATTCTTAGATTTTTAATATTACAATTAATATTAAATTAATTGTAATAGAATTAGAAGGAACGAAATATTTCTTGCTGCTATTAAATGCCCATTAAATCATAGTTTTTCTCAAACTGTGGCCTTCTGAATATATTAGATTTTACTCCTCTGCTGGAAGTCTGGGAATTGAGGTACAGACAACTGGAAGGTATCTGGTTGGGGAAGATTGGTGTAATAAAAAGTAAGTTAATCTTGGCATCTAAATCAGAAAACAAAACAAAACAAAAAAACAGTTTAACAGCCAGGGAAGTTAATTTCAATGGTGCATGAAACATGAAAAGAATGGGCTGAAGCAAGCTGGTGTCTTATCCTTCTGCTTTTTTAGACTCATCTCCAAATGAAGTACTTCCACTGCTATTTGTAATGCTCTGAATGAATATGCAATACTGACTGAAGTACCATTAAAATATTAAATGATATAATAAGCCTGTTAATTATAAAAATGGAGAAACTGTTTGTAAAATACTTCTGTAAAACCAATCTAGATTTTGGATTATAAAAATGTGAAATCATGAAAATGGCTGGGATCCTTGCCAGACACTTAGATCAACCCTATATTTAGAAAATAGTCAAGGGAGCCAAAATTGCTGTGATTATGGTTCAAATAACATATTTATCAAGATCACATCAGAAAAAAAAGAAGAAACAGCTTTTTCTCACAACTGTTGACTCAGCTATTTAGATCCTGATAATAAACATTTGTCCTGAAAGTCCCATGTCCCATTAATCTGAATTATATATAAATCCTACCATCTGTTGACTTTGCATAAAAGCTAAAACAAATCTGCTTTTACTTTAATATGTAATAATTTTATCAGCTGTATATATTTGAATAACATTTCATGTTGAAATTGATCTTTGAGAATTTTTTTCAATTCAGTGAAAATAACAGAAATTAAAATTAACTATCAAATAAATGTAGTGCAATATTATGCAAGTTTTGTCTCTTAGATTATGCTGAATTAAAACTTTGAACAGTTTATATATGGGTATATAAACTCCTCTCCTTCTGTGTTTTAGAGCAGTGTTTCTCAAACATAGTAATTTTAAGGTTAAGAACTCCCAGAATTTCCCAGAATAAAAGATATATAGAGGAGCAACTTCCAATCTTCTTTACAACAAAGTTAACCTCTTTCCTTCCTTATTAAAATTACATCATTATTCTCTTCTTCCCATCAACAACTCTTTCAAATCATTAAATCCATATATCAATTTTCCCCTATGTTCAGTAAAAGGTCCATAGGAGGTTTCCAGTGTTTAATAAACGTACTTCTTGTCTTTTCCCTGATTAGATAAGTCAATTTTGCCATTTCCATTAATTCCGTAATGTTAATACTCTAGTCTTCTTTTATGGGTATGTCAGTATTTTTCCATCTTTGTGGTACCATGAAGTCAGCCTTGACTCCTGGTGACTGCCTGCAGTTTTTTGGCAACATTTCTGGAAGTGGTTTGACATTGCCTCCTTCCTAAAGCAGAGAATGAGTGACTCACTCACACTTAACCCAGCAAGCTTCCCTGCCAAGGCAGGACTAGAATTCAGATTCAAAATCTGGTACCACAGTCTGCAGCCTTGGTAAAGTGCTCTTCGGAGTATTAGTTGTTTTTCTTATTTCTACAATTTTCTGTAACTCATTGCAGATCACATACACCAAAGATGAGTCCAAAACATTAGATGACTTCCTATGAGTACTTTTTCTCCTGTTTTTGAAAATGTGGTAAGAAATTATGTGGATATCTTGGCAGAGGAGCAGCGCAGCTGTCTATGACAGCTTCCATATTTTCAAATTCACAGGGCAGATCAGGCGATGGAGGCATCTGGGAAAAAGAGAGGAGATGGAATCTGCTTCTATATAAATGGAGGTGTGAAGATGTCACAAGAAAACTTGTAACATGGACTTAGAGGCATTATTCATTAACTGTAAACATTTTATTCTCTGTGGGAATGTCTCTCCTTTATCCTGGTTGGGATTCATATATCACCTCAGGCTTGTATCAGCAAGATGCTGCAGAACCTAGCTGACCTTATACTTCGTACAGAACAGAAATATCCAGATTCCTTACATAATGTCCTAGAGCAAATCTCACCCATGAATTGCACAGATATAAACTGCATATCAGCTGTCCCTCCAGGAACAATAATACACTAGATCACTGCCTCACTATATTAAAAGTGCCTATCACTCTGTCCCATGTGCAGCTCTTGGCTTCTCTGATCACTGTATAATCCACCTCATCCCAATCTACAGGCAGAAACTTAAAGCTGCAAAATCTGTGGTCAGAACAGTGAAGAGATGGGTTGAGGAAGCAAAGTGAGAGCTACAGGTCTGCTTTGATTGCACAGGCTGGGCTGTTTTTGAAGCTGCTTTGGCAGACCTGGATGAATTTACTGATGCTGTGACATCATATACAGTATTAGCTTTTGTGAAGATTTGTGTGTACCAATCAAAGGCTTGTGCACATATAACAATAACAAGCCCTGGTTTACAGAAAAGCTTAAGCAGCTTCATTGCAAGAAAGAGGAGGCCTATAGAACAGGTCATAGGATCCTATATAACCAGGCCAGAAATTCACTGACAAAAGAGATCAGGGTAGCAAAGAAAAGCTACTCTGAAAAGCTGAAAAATCAATTCTCAGCCAACAATCCTGCTTTTGTGTGGAGAAGTCTACAGAACACCGTACAGTGTTACAGTGAAGGGTACAGGAGACCATCCCCACTTTGTTGTGGAGAGCCATCAACTGGTAGACAACCTGAATGTATAGTGATCACTATAGGGTTCAGGATCACTATAGGTTTGAGAGGTGGCCACCATCACGTATCACTTCTTACCCCATTTCAGATATATTAACAGCAGCTGCTTCCTTTACAATCATCTCCGTCCCTCTTGGGCCCCCATGTCTGGTAATTTCAAAAACAAAAGATCAGACAGTCTGACCATTTCCTGCTGCACAGCTGGCCCCTATCTTCACACAAATTTTCAGTAGATCACTGGAGTTGTGTGATGTCTCTTCTTGCTTTAAACATTCGATTATCATCACGGTTCCTAGGAAACCCTCCATCAGTGGGCTGAATGACTACATATGTGGTCATGAATGCCTTTGATAGGCCGGTGCTGGCCCACCTGAAAGTCATTACAGATCTGCAGTTTGCCTATTGAGCAAATAAGTCAGCAGATGATGCTGTTAATATGACACTGCATCATTCCAGACATTCTTCACTCTAAACTAAGCCAGCTTGCTGTGCCTGCCCATACCTGTTAGTGGATAACCAGCTTTCTCACAGACAGGAAGCAGCAGGTGAGGCTAGGGAAAATTATATCCAGTATCTGGACAATTGACACAGCCTCAGGGCTGTGTGCTTTTTCCACTGCTCTTTTCCTTCTTCACCAATGACTGCACCTCTAGGGACCCGTCTGTTAAAGTTCTGAAGTTTGCGGCCAAGACAACAGTCATTGGCCTCATTCGAGGTGGGAAGTTGAACTGCTGGCCCTGTGGTGCAGTTGCAGCAACTTGGAGCTGAATATTCTCAAAAATGTGGAGATGACAGTGAGTTTTAAGAGAAGTCCCCTATTTCATTTCCTCTTCCCGTATTCAGCAACACAATATCAGCAGGGGACTGTGGAGGAAACAAGGACTGAACCATGTGTGAAGAGGGGGATCAGCCTTGAGTCACTGCGCACAATCAAGTGAAGGAGGGGCACCTCCCAGGAGGATTGTTAGATGTAATTCAAGGTTAAGAGCTTTTGCGCCCAGGAGGATAATTTCTTGTAATCACATAGAAAGATTAAAGCAGCAGATTTCTGTTTGTTTTGTTTCTCTCAGTTCCTTTCATTCCCAACAATGTCTAACATGAATAACATTACGAAGGCACAATAGAGGATATACTTCCTGTGCCAGCTCAGGAAGTTCAACCTGCCTAAAGAACTGCTGGTACGGTTATACAGAGGAATTACTGAATCTGTCCTTTGTACCTCTGTAACTGTCTAGTTCAGTGCGGCAACAAAAAAGGACAGGTACTGACTCCAACAGACAGACAGCCTGCCCTCTATGGAGGACTTGTATATTGTACGGGTCAAGAGAAGAGTGGAGAGGATATCTGCAGACCCCTCACAATCTGGACATAAATTGTTTGAACCTCTTCTCTCTGGATGGCGCTACAGGGCATTGCACACAAAAACAACAAGAACTAGGGATTGTTTTTACCCTGTGCCATCATTCAGCTGAATATTTAATTCATGCTATATCACAGGACAGAGTGATTACTACAGTGCAATTCTAAATTAGTCTGGAAATGTTATCTAATGTGTATACATACTTATTAATAGATTGTGGATTTCATTCTATACTTTATTTCCTTTTCTATTGGCTGCACATTTTGATGCACATTTTTCTGTTTGAACACATAAATTTAATTTTATTTCCTTCTTCTATCTTTATTCCCTTCTTATTATTCACGAATAATAATTTGTGTAATTATTATTTTATTTACTGTTGTCTTGCAAATACACTGAAAGCTTCTGGACTAGAGTCAAATTCCTTGTCTGTCTAATCACGGTTGGTCAATAAAGTATCTGTAATCTGCAAATGCTAGATAA
>JANHZU010002282.1:53277-71070 GCA_032468055.1 Acrochordus granulatus | reverse complement strand
TTGAGAGTCCCTTGGACTGCAAGGAGATCAAACCAGTCAATCCTAAAGGAAATCAGTCCTGACTGTTGATTGGAAGGACAGATACTGAAGATGAAGCTCAAATACTTTGGCTACCTAATGCAAAGGGAAGACTCATTGGAGAAGAATATTATGCTGGAAAAGATTGAAGGCAAAAAGAGAAGGGGACAGCAGAGGATGAGATGGTTGAAAGCATCACTGACATGATGGGCATGGATTTGGGCAGATTCCAGGGAGGGGGGCAGTGGAATATAGGGAGCCCTGGCGTGCTGCAGTCCATGGGGTCATGAAGAGTCAGACATCTTAGCAACTGAACAACAACATAAAGGTGTTTTAACTAACACTTTTTCTCCTGAAATTAAAGATTTGCCTTTATGTTTCAGTGATATACATCTGCAAAAAAAAAAAAAAATCCCAATGAAAATCCCATTCATACAGTTTTAGAATTTTCATAACTATTCACACCAATTAGTTTGCCAAACATTTCCAGATCCAGTTTCATCCAGTGGGCCAAGATCTTTGTTATACAAAAGAGGCATATGCTGTGATTTATTTTTGTTTATTCATTGTGTCGCAGTTTTAAAAAATGGAATCCATATCTTCTACAAGTAACTGATTTACTGGCTCAGAAGATATTGGCGCAGTCCACAAATCATCAAATGTAATTTTTTGTCTGCTACATATTGCGAGTATTTGCCCCTTAGCTTTTTTTTACCTCACTATCATCTCCGAATATAAAGCAACTCTTCAGAATGACCAAAGTTTAATTGAACCCCTCTATGTGAATCTAAGGAGGGATATTTATGGTATCACCACAGTGTTTAGTATATTTATAATGTTTTTGTGGATTGCATCCAATGTTCCCATTGCTTTGGAAGATTAAAAAGAAAGAAGCATAGTACCCATATACTTTATCATAAAATTACAATCCATATGTATTTCACTCAAAAAATTTTTAAAAAAATTATGTACAGTATTTTTAATTTTTTTCATCTTCCTGGATTGGCACATACTCTTCTGTTTATCTCTTTACCTTAGCAAAGGTGATAATATTGTGATAATAAGTGCATCATAATTTTGGCTTGAATTGCATAGCTGATGATTTAGCTAACACTATGCATACCCAGACACTGTAGTTTGTAAATCACGTTTTATGGTGTAGCTTGATGGCAAAGCCAATCATCTGTAGCTTAAGTCATCAACCATGGTCAATCAAGCAAAGACTTAGCATGATATGTGAATGAAATCATAGGGTACAATCCATCCAGTTGAACTCCTGTTATGATGGATCTATTGTATGATTCCTGACCAAGAAGTAATGTCTGCTGGATAGTCCCGGCCAACTGATTCAGAATAGAATGGTAGAGCCACTATTAATTGAGGAACTCCTATACCTCCTGTGGGAATTAAGAGGAATTACGAGCAATTCTTCAAAAGAAGAATGAGCTATGAGGATTGTTGTAAAATTAAATTTGTGTTAACTTTTGCATCGTACCTGACCTTGCTGCAGCTATTCCTACTTCTTAATCCAAGTTTATGTAAGATATACAGTATGGTCTATATTTCAGAGATCCTGATACTTACAGCTGCCTTTAAGATGTTGAGGTGAAGAAAGGCTGATTTCAGTGGACGTGGGCAGAGGAATAAGGCAGAGATATTAATACTACGACTGACTATTCAAAGTAATTGGAAAACTGATACTCGCTGGTCCATGCACAGCAAATCTTTTAAAACCAAATGAAAACAGCATGGATACCTAAGCTACAAAAATATGTAGGATTCCATCCCATTTATTTTTAATAGGATTTATTATTAAGATGAGATTTGCAAACTGGAGAACTGTGTCCTTTGTTCGTATCTTAAATGAACCATACTCTGGAAAATATCTTTCAACCATTATTGACTAAGCTGTATACCAATGAAAAAATATTTTGTCATTTGGGCTGCCACATAAATTGATACAACTGTTACCTTATTTCATGGATTGGTCAGAAGATAATCAGTGAGCCACAGTTAATGCTACATGATTAAGCAGCACCATGGGTAAGACCCACTGTGAGAAGCTACCGGAATAAATGTAATAGTGGCACTCTTGAGACAAATAAGAAAATAAAGTTAATTTCTGTTTTATTTCTGGTAGCTATAGTTTTTTATGCTTGTCTGCCCTAAAGAAAAATGTTTAATTTGGAATGATTGTCTTATAAATATTTATGACCTGCATAAAAAATAAATCTGCTTGCATTAGCCCTTGGTTGCAAAACTTGATATTGCTTTTTTGAAGACATAACCAAGTATCCATTATGAGACTAGTGATAAGGAGATCCTCAAAAGTCTGCTTTTGAAAATGTTTTCTTTAGCAGGGCATTTCTTAGGTCGGGGCACTGTTATTTTGCAGGGGACAGGTAAATATTTTTTAAAATAAAATGGATGAAGCATTTGCTAGACATGTAGGCTTAACATGGTTGCATTTATGTTTTTTTCATGTTTAAGGTAGCCAAAGAGTTTTGTCCAGATTTACATTATCATATGATCAAAAGGGGAGTGCAGTGACTAAGTGGCTTAGATGTTAGGCTTGTTGAAGGTCGGCAACCTGAGTTTGAGACTCTTACTTGCTTCAGCTCCTTTGCTGCCTAAATTGGTGGGAACATAATAGCATTCGGTGTGGCTCAGCATATAGTCATGCACATGACCACGGAAGCATCTTTGGACAATGCTGGCTCTTTGGCTATGAAACAGAGATGTGCATTGCTCCCAAGAGTCAGCCACGACTGAAAGGGGAAACCTTTACCTTTTTTTTTAGGATCAGTCCCGGAATTGCTGAGAATGATTTTTTTTTGTGAACATTCTGATACTGCTGAAAGTAAGGTGAGACATTTCAACATTAAATAATATTTAAAGAGATGTCTTGGCCATCTATAGGTTTATTTGTGATGAAAGATTTTTTAGAGATGCACAAACACACATATATGTGTCTAAAATGTAGCAAGAAGGAGGAAAGAGAATGAATGACATTTGTTTTGACTTGCTTGGGTGGCACACCTTTTCTGGTTCTCTTAGATCTTTCAGCAGCCTTCAACCATTATATCTTCCTTACTGCCTATACAGTGGTTTTACTTTCTAGTGCCTATTTCCAGTCAGTGATGATGGTCTCTCTTGTGAGATGCCACAGAAGCTATTTTTTTAGCTGCTCCCTCCTGACCCCAATTTGGAGATGTCACCCAATCATCAGGGCAGTTTACCATCAATGTGCTGATGGGTAGAAGTATAACTCCTCAGCATGCCAACATCTTCATGGCTTCCTAGAACAATGCTTTCTTCCCCTTATCTCTTGAAGACCCTCTTTTACTTGAGATTCATTAATGATTCATATCTAGACCCAATAGGTTTTTAACACATTGCAATTATTAATAAGGTACTGCTAATGCATCTCACATGTAACCTACATCTGTACAGACAACTGGATTTCCCTTCTTCTCCCCCATCACTTCAAAAGAAATCCTACATCATTCTAGTTACTCCATGCATCTGATCAAGTGAGCTGCAGCTCATGAAAACTCTTAATAAAGTCAAAAAAAGGTGCCAGACTCCTGATGTTTTGTCACCATAGAATAGCACAGCTGAATTCCTACATTACCTAAATGTAGTTTTTGTGAATGTTAAAGCTGCATAGTTGATAAAAATCAGAGCTCCCTTACATCTGATGTTGATCCCTGGCAAGGAAACAGGTGTTGGTTATGACACATTTCATTACATTAGCACACTTCCTTTACTGTGACAGGTCTCACCTAAACTCTTGCAACTCAGGAAATCTGCTTTCGTGGGTGGGTTGTCAGCAGATGTGATAAATGGAGAACACTACCAGAAACATTTTGTCAGCTTCCTTACTCTTGACTATAAAGATTCTGGAGCACTGGGAAGGAACAAACCCTTTAAACCAACAAACAAACAGACATGCAAAATACACTCCTCTAAGCATATTGACAATAGTGGACAAGCAAATTGGGCAAATAGCTGCTTGGAAACAAAGACTGTTCCCAGGGTGATCAGAGCAATATGGTGGGGCCAATCATCTGAAGTGTCTCCTCTATTTAACATGTCTATACTAATGTATGAATCAGTAGGTGCTTATTGATTTGATGTTTGTAGCTTCCTATTCAGCACAAGTTTCACTCTGCTTATTTAACTCATATGCAGAATGCATCTTGCAAAATGCAGGGCTGGATGAATCACAAGCCAGAATTAAGATTGCCAGGAGAAATATCAACAACCTGAGATATTCAGATGATATCACTCTAATAGCCGAAAGTGAAGAGGAACTAAAGAACTTCTTGATGAAGGTGAAAGAGGAGAGTGCAAAAGCTGGCTTGAAATTCCACATTGAAAAACTAAGATCATGGCATCCGGTCCATCACTTCCTGGCAAATAGAAAAGGAAGAAATGGAAGCAGTGGCAGATTTTATTTTCTTGGACTCCAAGATCACTGTAGACAGTGACTGCAGCCATGAAATTAAAAGATCCGTGCTCCTTGGGAGAAAAGCTGTGGCAAACCTAGACAGTATATTAAAAAGCAGAGACATCATCTTGCTGACAATAGTCTGTATAGTCAAGGCTATGATTTTCCCAGTAGTAATATATGGCTGTAAAATAGGGAAGGCTGAGTGCTGAAGAATTGATGCTTTCAAATTGTGGTGCTGGAGAAGACTCTTGAGAGTCCCTTGGACTGCAAGGAGATCAAATCAATCAATTCTTAAGAAAATCAACCCTGACTGTTCACTGGAAGGACAGATACTGAAACTGAAGCTCAAATACTTTGGCCACATAATGCAAAGAGAGAACTCATTGGAAAAGACAGTGATGCTGGGAAAGATTGAAGGCAAAAGGACGAGAAGACAGCAGAGGATGAGATGGTTGGATAGCATCATTGACACAAAGGGTGTGGATTTGGACAGACTCCAGGGGGCAGGGGAGGACAGGGAGGCATGTTGCAGTCCGCTGGGTTGTAAAGAGTCAGACACGACTTAGTGACTGAACAACAACAACAACAATATAGCAGAATATATAGTAGCATTACTTTTGATTGACTGAAAGGAGCAATTTTTAAAAATACAGTTGGATGTTCTTTTTCTTCAACTCCTGCTTTTAAAGAAAATGAAAAAACATAACACAGAAAGGAATAATTTGTTGTTGATAGAAAATAAGAGACTCTCTGTTTTGAGAGTCAATTTTGGTCATCCTAGCTTCTCTCATTTTTTTAGCTGCTATGTATCTTTCCATTATCTTCTTGGAGGAAGTTTGGAACATCCGTATGATATAAACATATTATTGATTGTTTATGAGTTATCAAATCCTTGTCAGCAATTAGCAACCACATAGATAGATCTTCTCCATGACAATCTGTCTCTAACCTGGTATTTCAGGTCTTAAATAAGCACATATGTATTGTTTAATCATGTGCTACATTCTGTTCAGAAGTTATCCTGGATGAAAAGGACATTATACACCATAAGATCAAGCAAGTAAAGCTCAGGAAAGGGCAGGCTACAGATCAGTGGGATTCATGGCCAAGTTCTCTTAAACATTCCCCTTTCATTTGGCTGAGCTCTGCATTGCTTACCTGGCACCAGCATTAAAACAGCATCACA
Source organism: Acrochordus granulatus (assembly GCA_032468055.1). Lineage (NCBI taxonomy): Eukaryota > Metazoa > Chordata > Lepidosauria > Squamata > Acrochordidae > Acrochordus > Acrochordus granulatus. The sequence goes on along the minus strand of JANHZU010002282.1, from coordinate 65,410 downwards.
TAATTCTGAAATTATGTGAATAATTCAGATAATAACATCTGAAGACCAAACATTTAAGTTCCCCTACCATCCCAGATAATTTTTCTCCAACTTGGTGGCCTTTATCCAGCATAAACGTCAATGGAAATTGTAGTCCAACTCGTTTGGTTAGGAAGACAGCTATCCCAGAGAAACTCTACAGCAGTAGCATTATGGAAATTGAAAAATCTACAGTGGCTGGCCTGATTATCTAGTATTGTTGAAACATTGGAATACAATTTCAATGGTGTACTAAAAGGCAAATATCAGCAATGAAAATTTCCAGAAATTTGACAAAACTTCAAGAATTCTTCATGCAATCCAGATCTGGCACAGTGAAACCAGAATTTTCAAGAATGTTGTTATTAACCATGACCTATCCAACCATTTCTCCTCCTTCTAATTGTTATCTCTCAACTGCTGTTCACCCCCTTAGATATGCCTTTGCATATTGATTTAAACAAGGGGGATTCCTGCTTTTCTTTGGGAGGAAGCTCTGTTCTTCCAACAGAAAATGGAAACCAAAGTTATTTTCCATATAGCACAATTAAATGATATCTATAGTACATGAGATATGAATTACTGGTTGGTAAGCATAATGGAATCATGAAGGAGATTGTCAAAATATTCAGTAGTAATATTTGCTAACAGCATCACCTTGTTGTATAGAAGGATTATCTCAGCTTGCATAATTTAATTATCTTTTTTTAATGATGATTATCATTCAAGAAAGGATTATTTAATAGGAAAGATCTGTATGCTGATCCATGGCAAAATTTGTACCCTGCCATTCACAAAATCACTTTCCCCTCCTGATGTTCACACATACACATTTTCCTCAAGTTTAGAAGAGAAATCATTTGAGAAATCATAGTTTAGGCTTTGTCTTCTTTTCCTATCTCCTCTATTCATTCCAGGACCAAAATGTGACTGGTAGGACAACGAACAAGGAACAATATTCAGCTGTTGTGTACATTTATTTTGGATGCTTTTGTTGTTTTTAAAATGTTTTTATTTTTAATTGTATATTTTTGAATTGTAAGCTGCCCAGAGTCACTGAGATAAGCAGCTGTAGAAACTGAATGAATTAATAAATATTATACTAGTTCCTGAAACTTATCAGTATAAGGTAGCATCATGTATTTATTTTAATTTATTGGCTGCTCAACTCCAGTGGATGCTGGGTGTCATGCAAAGCTAGAAAAAACATTCTTGCCTCTGCCCTCTTTCCCTGCCCCTTTAATTTAGTTGAAAGGCTGATGGCAATGCATGGAGGGTAGCAAAGCCTTTTGTGGTAGCAACCACCGGATGGGGTAAACCTGTAGAATGAACCTAAATCTCTCTCCCACCAAAGGAGACATTGGTACTGAGATCAAGTACTATAAGTAGAATGAAGGTTATCTGCTAAGTGAGAAGAAAAAACATTGGTACATTTTCCTAGTATGCTTAGGGGCCTCATACTGAAAGAAAGATTGCATATAAAGAAAATCATATATTGAAGGTTTTATTTTTTCAGTACACAGGGTAGTTTATTGGTGTTTCAAAATATGTTCTGCAGGTGAAGGAGGCTTGGGAATGTGCTGCATCAGTCATGTGTGATTTTTGAGAAATGTAAGTAGGTGTCACCTTCTAAGTCAGGCTATTGGTCCAGACAATACTTAACTCCATTGATTACTTTCTTAATTTTTATTGTCTGTCTCTTTAAACCAGTAACCCCAATCACAGGATTCTAGTTTCCTGAAGGTTCCCTTTGCTTCCATATCCGCTACTGAGCTCATTAAGCATTATCTCTCGTGAAAGAACCTGCTCAGTATTTCCTTCCTGCTTGGAGCTATGCCATCAGATGGGCTACTGCTTTTGATATTTTTCCAGGCTGAATACTCAGGAGTTACACCCAGTCCTTTAGTGGGATATAGACAAGTGATGACAAAGGTCACAGGGCTTCCCTCAGCAGGAAACGAAATTCACAAGGCATGACATTTGGGAGGTGTTTATGAGGCAGGTGGGACTTAAGTCGTAGGAGTCCAAGGTCATTAGAAGTTCTTTGCAAATATCTTCATTGCAGACTGGCTTCAACTTTATCTCTTTATAGTGGAAAGCAGAAGAGCATAACAAAGTAGGATTATGAATGAAATGGTTGGAAATATAAACCAAGGGAACTATGAAAAACGTTATCAGGTCATTAGCTTCCTACCTGCATATAATAGCTTCATTTTATGACATATATTATTGGTAACAGATCTTATTAGCCATAACTGTTTCTTTTGTCATCTAGTAAATCTCAGTTTATTATTTATAGTCTGACTACTAAACGTTTTGGCTAGGAATAGCTAAGAGAAAGAGAAAAAAACTCTTTGCATAATAAAAATCAGATTGTAGTTATTCAGAACTAAAGATTCAATAAAAACCAATAACCTTCATATAAGCAGGCATGTATGTTTAATACTTATTTACTAAAGGAACATTTCACACTTTTTGCCACAAGATCCAGAATGTGTCTTTGAAACTCAACTAAATACATTTAGCTTTGCTGATCTCTATTCAGTCCTTTAAAAGTGAAAGTCTTCAGTAGATCAACTGTTCTTTTAGCACCAATAATGAATTGCTTGTCACACATATATAACAATTATAAAAGTCACTCTTTGTATTCAGGTCCATGGATGAATAATTCTAAATCCAGCTCAAGTTAGTCATGACCAGGCATGCAAACTAATCTGCTAGTAATGTTCCATTGAGTCTAACATTTTTCAAATAAAGTCACATAAGATGGTATTAAAATCCCAAAAAAATTAAAATAATATGTTAGTTGTACCAGTTTAGTCCGTCTGCTTAGTCATGAAAAAAAATAACCAGATGCCTTTTTTCTAAAGGGGCTGATGGAAAAGCAATAACTTCCTTATAATGAAGTGAGTTTCCTAATATGTATTTAGCACAGATTAATCAATATTAGAATTAAAATTACTATTCAGTAGTATTCATATACTTGTATTTCACTAATTAAGAGCAAATTAGAGAAAAATCCTTCAGGAGGATGCTTGTTGCTTACTTCATATCTGTCATAGCTAGATGATACATTGAGTTTATGCAAAAACCTAATTCAGAAAATAATTTCCACACACTTCAGACATAGAGATGAAGCAAGGAGTATATGTTGACCTAAGGACAGAGACATCACATTGTTTCTGCTTCTGGTCTTGCTCTTCTTGACTTTGCTTTACAATGAAGTTTGCTTTAGGAGGAACTTTGCAAAATATGTATAGGATGTTTTTGTGAACTAGATTTTTGGATTTTTTGTTAAGGAAATACAACATGGTCTTCTCCTTGTGGTTTGTATTATACCTCTCACAAACCACTCTGGTATGCTAGATGGAAACTGAAATCCTAAGCATTTAGAGAATGTGGCCTACATGTTCTTGACTGTCTTCCTTAATGTGGACATGAATAAGCCTTCATAGGTGATATCTGATATAGAACCTATTTTTTCTAATAGTTTTTTTTTCAGGGAAGCCGCTCAAGTTAGCAAGGAAAGTATGTTATCTTCCAAGAGCGAAAATCCAAGTTGGGACAGAGAGGTTGATCCAAGACTTCAAATCCAAAAATTCTTCTGTTTCATGTTGGAACAAATGCCAGAGAGAGCATATTGGGAGAAGAATATTTAAAGTCTATGAGGAATTAAGTAAATAAAAGAGTTTGGAGCACAGGTGGTGTTTTTGTTCATATGTCCAATATTGGTCATAACCCTAGGAAAGAATAGATGATTCAGAAGGTGAACTGCTGGTTCAAGGGATAGTGTTATTGAGAAAACTTGGGGCTATGGTTTTCACTATCTACAATCTGACAAGAGATGAGTTGTATCTCATAAGTGGTGAAAAGAATGTCTCCAGAAGACCTCTTGGTAAGGTCATATGGAGGGCTTTGGAGTAAATCTGGAGGGGGAGAAAGATGTAGAATCACACCCAAAACATAAGACCAAAGGCAGTAAACATTACAGGAAGGAAGGAAGTGGTAAGAAGAAAGGAGGGTATTCAAAAATATACCAGGAGGTGCAGTAGGGAAACTTGAGAAGGGCATTATTAATGGGCTCAGATGCTTGTATATCAATGTGCAGATGATAAGCAAAAAATAGAACTTGATACAAGAAACCAAATAAGATATTGTAGATAGAAATGAAACTTGGTGGGATGGTCCTCATGACCAGAATATAGTACCAGAAAGATATATTTTGTTCAAAGGAAACAGATCAACAAAAGGGGAGGTGGAGTTGCATTACAGGTAAGGAATAATTATACCTGCATAAAAATTCATGATCCCAAGGATGAAAACCCTGCTGAAAGTGTCTGGGTGAATAATAAGGAAAAAAGAAACAAAAATGACATTCTTGTGTCAATGTATTATGGATTTTATTTATTGAATGTATAAGGCTACTCATCTCATATGCCTCTCATTACACAATCAAAATTACTCAACCAAGCAGACGATTGAGGCAAAGTCTTAGCAAATCAGATGACCAAGGTATGAAAGATTTCAGTTCCCCAATAACAGTGAATTTCATCTATCAACTGGGAACCTACAGCAGGCAGGAGATCCAACAGGTTCTTAACATGCCTTATAAGCAAATTCATTGTCCAAAAGGTGGAGATGGAACTAGAGGATGAATGCAGTATATTGGACTTAAAACTTACTAACAATATAAAAAGTGAAAGTGTTATAGACCTTGGGAAAAAATCCCCATATTGCAGGCAAGGAAAACTGAATGTAGCCAGATCAATGCTCTTTATTTCAAGATAGTTAAGTTCAAGTAAGCTAAGAGAAAAAGTAGGAAAGTTTCCATGAATATAAATCCTGAAGTGAAAAATAGTTCAGGAGAACCAAGAATTTAAAAAAAATGAGATAATTAAGGCCCAAATTGAGTCAATATGAAAGAGAAAGAAAAGGGGGGAAGAGGGAAGACACGCTTGATGAGACCAGTGTGGTTGCACCAAGAGCTCTCTGAGAAACAAAAATGAAAAGGTGGACATGTAACAAAAGTAGAACATCAGGAAATAACCTGAATCTGCAAGCTCAGCATGAGCTAAGGCTTACTATGAATGCAAAAAATAACAAAAAAGCTTCTCTGGATATATGTAGAACAAAAAGAAAATCAAGAAAACAGTTTGCCCTACTAGTTGGAGAAGATGGGGAAATTATAATGGGAAAGAACACATAGTTCCTCTGAATGAACTCAACATTCCTGGAGCAAACAGATTATATCCCATGGTGTCAAAGGAACTGGCAGATGTCATTTCAGAACCACTGACTGAAATCTTTGGGAAATCCTGGAGCACAGGATAAGTGCCAGAAGATTGGAAAAGAGCCAAGTATTTAAAAAAGAGGCCCCAGGAAACTCCAGGCCAATCAGCTTGAAATCAGTTCTAAGGAAATGACTGTTGAGACAGTTCCAATCACAACATATCCTAATCTCCTCATATATAGGATACTTCCTGTTACCTTCACATGCTGTGTAGTAGGGCAAATTCTCTTTTTTCTTTAAATGAAAGATCTGGTGGGATAGGCAGCTTTACAGACACTGAGGAAGGATATTTATTTTATTTATTTATCAGATTTATATGCCTCCAAAATCAAAAATGATTCTCAATGACCACGGTGACATTGATACTCTGGGTACCATGTTGGAGACCCAAGACTGACACATGCATACCTATTTTTGCCTGTAAAAGAAACATGAAACCACTCCTATTTTTACAGTACAGATTCAAAATACCTGCCTTCAGCACTTTCGGCATTTGCTGGCAATGTTAATCAGAGTTTATTAGACTGAGCCATATGACTCCTACATGAACAAATTACTGAATTGGGCATGAGAGAATAACAGTCACAGGAAAATGTGTGGGATTTCATAGTGGGTGACTCCAAAGAGTGAAACTTCAAAAAGGGCTTGAAACTGTAATACTATTCACATGTATGTGGGAGCAAGTCCTACTGAACTCAGTGGGAGTTACTTTTGAGGAGAAAGGCATAAGACAGATGGGGGAAGTCATGAGATGCTTGCATTTTCAAGAGATAACTTCTCTGTTGCATTAAAACTGGTTTTTCTCTCTGAACACTAAATAAGTAATATATTCAGAAAGAACATTTTATTATACCCAACCACATCTCTTCAAACACAGATCTTCAAATAGCCTGTCTTTATTTGATGAAGTTTAAGGGGCTAAAAGCAAAAATCAATAATTTCATTCTTTTATATATCTAGAGCATTTACAAATACGTATACGAGCACACTCACAGATACACACACACTATTGGAAAGCAACACAACATGGCTTTAGCACCTTTTTGGAACTGAATACAAGTCACTGTACAAGCCTTATCCATTTTTTTAACTGGGCTCCATATACCACCTGATCTTTCTATTAAAGCAAAAGGAAACTTGCCATGCTGGAAATAAAAGAAGAGACCAGCACAAGTAGATAGACAATCCTGATGTCTAATCCTGGTTAGCTTTTTCAGCCAAAATGTCTGAACATAGATACTTTACTTTAATGGTTCATTTTTTATTGTTAGCTATTCTATGTTGCAAAATGGACTTTACATTGAAATAATAAATCACTAAAAACTGATCTTTTGTTCCACTGCTGCTTCTCATTTTATGTTTTCTATTTTAAGGGTACCAGAAAAGCAGAGAATTGGGCTGCAATTTTGCACTTTCTTTTTTCCCTTTTCTTTTAACAATAAGTTGTAATTTAAAAATTACTAGATTTATCAAAGCACTATTTCTTATCCCTTCTTATTTTTCTCAGTAGCCCACCATGACATTAACAGAATTTTAGGCTACAAATCAGGAGATGAAATCATATCCTTGTTTTACAGCTGTATGCAACCTGAGATGAAAACAGAATTTTACAATTGAAATGTAAAAACTGGTCATTAGCTAGAAACTAAAATGTAATAATAAAATAAATTAATAAAATGTAATAATAAAATAAAACATGTAATAATAAAATAAAAAATGTAATAATCATTTGTGTTCATTTTCCTGACCATCTATCCACTTTAATTAAGAATATGTTTAAATGCAAGACTATTTTGTTTTCATTCTTTGTTGTATTTATCTCCCCAATACTACTTCAGTTAAAATGTTCATAATGTAAATGTAAACATAGTCACCAATCAATTGCAGGTCTTTTCATAAATTATTTATGATTTATCAGAGAAAGACGAAAGCTAAGCAGATTTTATTGCCAGGAACCATTCCCTTGCAAAGTCTGGTGGGAATGGACCAAATGTCTTCCCCCTTCCTTCCCTACAAAGAAATGATGTTCTGTACAAACTATTTCCTCTTGCATTCCTACAGCTAGTCTGCACATGACTCTCTAAGCTAGGGAACCCAACGAAAGAGGTGCATAAACCCATTACTGATAATAAGGGGAAAAATAAAGATTATTTTTCATACAGAATTACATTTTTGAATACGAGAGATGGAGAGATAGACTTCTGGTTTATAGCAAGTGAAATTTTATTCTTCAGACAAAGGATGATGATACTGATTTTCATTCACTACAAAATTATCAATTTACATTATGACCTTGGTGGGATGATTGATGAAATTTCCTCAGTTTCTAGCAAATGACCTGATGGATGAAGTGACAGAGTGAAATGACAAAAAAGACACTCTTATTCAGAGTGAGACACTCTGAACAGAACACTGTCCCGCAACAGGCAGGATCAATAGTTTTGACACCACAGGCAAAAATTAACATCCACCTTTCCAATAAGAAACAACTTGTCTGAGTAGAATAACATCCAGACAGTACCCTCAAGAGAGACACTTAACAGACTTTGTCAGAAAGATCAAAAAAATAAAAAATCTTCTGACAAAAGGAGTACCCTCCAGCCAGTAATATCATAAAATCCCATTCCTTTTGCCAGATGTTCTCCACCTCATGTTTAATCCAATTTCTTTGATGTAAAAGGTACTTTATGGCCCACCTCTGAATGATACAATGCTTATTTAGCTACTGTGTCCACCAATTCATTCCCAAAAGGGTCTAAATAAGATGGAATCTACTGAAATCTAGCAGCAAAGTCCCAGGAAGAGAGAATATTATTAAAGCTCCAAATTTCAGCACCACTAATGCCTGAATACCAATCCTTCCTGTCTGTATAGCCTATGAACCCAGAGAGAATTTGACAATGTCACAAACTTCCCAGGACACAAATCCAGTAGCCATTCTAAAGCCAAATAATTTACAGTAAATTCTGCAGTTATTATATCAATCCTATCTATCAGTTGAAAACTCTTTTCCATGTTCAAACTACATACAGCAAATGTAGCTGAAACCCTATCAGTCATGTGCAACCTTTGCCAATACATCATTTGCTGCAGAGTCAAGCAATGCAGAACTGATCTTTGAGAGGCTCCTACAAAAGTGCTCATTATATATTTAGCACACTTCTTGTTAGTAAAAATAACAAAATGTACTTTATGTAGCAAAATGCTACTTTAAAGTTTAATTTTAAAAAAAGTAGAAGAAGATTAGTTAGGGTCCCATAAAGGCATTTCTTGTCCTTCAACTGAATTGTTTAAAAATGTCAGCAACTATGTAAGCAAGTGGCTTTATCCATGCCATGTTTACATTTGAGAACCCTGGGCATTCTGGCATGCATGTGACACTTTATTTTAAATTGTTTTATCAGCTTTATTCTCTTGCCACTTTTACCAAACCAACAAGATGTTCCAAGAGAGCTGGAGGCTGACAAAACAGACAGAAAATTGAAAAATGATTATTACAATCTATCTAACAAAAATACAAGGCAGCAAAATAAGCAGAAAAGAAATCAGACTATGGTATTTGACCAGTTGTGCATTTCTTTCATTTCCGTTTCCTCTCTGGGGTTCAGGAATGGAAACTCTCATTTCTCAGAATTAAAGGGGGAGAAGCACTAGGTGAGATCTCATGGACAGAAATCCTGAAATTCAAGGGAGTGCAAATATTAAACTACAACTAGAATACTGCATCCAGTTCTCAACCTATTATTTAGGACATTAAAGAGCATTGAGGAATTGGGGCATAGTCTGAGAATGATAAACCAAGATGATAAAGATTCTGGAAGAGAAAAAATTAGACAGACGGTTGAGATTACTGGCGATTTTAAACCCGGAGAGGAGAAGACTTGCAGGGCGATGATCTATCGGTCTTCAAGTATCTATAGGTCTGTCGTATAGAAGGTGAAGCAAATTGTTCAGTGTTGCTCCAGATGACAGGACAAGAAACAATGGGTTTAAATATTAAGAAAGCAGATATTATTTAGACATTCTGAAAAAGTTTCTAATGGTAGGAGCTGTTCACTGAAATTGTTTAAAAAAAGGGTGAATAATGCCTGTTGAAGATGGCATGAGATTGAATTAGATGATTCAATCTAATTTGAAGAGCCCTTCCAGGTCCTTTATTCTGTGATTCTTATTTGATGAGGTTGATCCTCTTGAGGAATACATTTTGTCAGATTTTGACATAAAAATTGTAGTGGTTTTTTTGTGTGGAAAATGGATTTTTACAGATTAAATCAGCATGAATGGGTGTAAGAATCGTACAAACAGTTTTGAGACATTGATATCAAACTGCACATTTTATAGAGCTTCTTGTTTAATAGGAAACATGTCCAGTTATAAAATGATAACTCATTTAGTTCTGAAGCTTTATTCAGTTCTGAAGCTTTATTTCTTTGCTTTCTGATTTTACTGGAAGGAAACTTTTTTCAGAAAGATAGAACTGTTGTTACATTTTCAGGCAATATAGCTCCCCACCACCACTACTTCAAAATGCAATTACAGGAGACTTTTTATTTTATAGTCCACTGTCTTATATGGGAATAAGTCCACTTCTTTCTTCTGCCTTCTCCCCTCCATTTTACAGAGAAATAAAAATGAAGTCAGGCTTTACTTTTTTAAAAAATTGCGAGAGAACAGTTGTTCTTCTGTAGTGCATAGAAAATTGTGCACAAAATCTCTTGGTAGTACTGATCAGGTTCTGGTCACCTTTGAGAGATCTGCCTTATTTGATATTACAGAGACATTGTGAAGCAACCCAATTTGATTTGGGATTCTTAATTTAGCTGAATCTGATTAAGAAACATTTAGTGGAGAAAGAATGAAGACTAAATCAATGCGAATCAGGAATAAGATAATAATCAGGTACAGTGAGTATCACAAAATCTTCTTATTAATCTAATCAATAATCTGTTGCATCTGCCTTACTGGGTAAGTCTTAATCTTTCAGTCATGTTGTCCTGTATTCTCCCATTATTCTCAAATTCTGCATATCTCTTTTTCTCTAACCTGTTAAATACTGTACTCTGTATTGCTTTTCACTATCCCAGACACACTTCCCATGCTGTCATCCACAAAATACCAAATATATTTTCTTGAAATGTTCAGAAGCAGGTTCTTGTATTCATGTTATTGTAATATGCACAGTGTAAATGGATGAACTGACTTTTTCTTTTTAACTCAGCAACACCTGTTTCTATAGTAACACTTTAAAACAGATCTGCAGGAATAATGAATAGATTTCACAGAGATACAGAACCTTTCTTCCTTCTTATTTCTTTATTGTTCTGTAGTCCATTTTTCCTATATTCCAGTTCAGCTAGGATTCATATGAGATTATGCCCATTGAAAGTCCATAATTATTCCCTGTCTATGCATGCAATATACTTGTCATTCCTGAATGTTCACATCTGGATGTAATGTTTGAATATTTTCTAACAACTAGGGTTTTACTGGATCAGCGATAGTCCATTCTGTTCACTCCACTATTTGGGGAAATTTCTAATCTGGCATTTAAAAAAAAACAGTAAGTGTTTGCCAAATCAGGACTGGGATTTACCAAAAATTGTGTCTACTGAGTTCATATGGCCCTGGTAATCTCATGGCTATACCAGAAAATAAGTCTGTATGCTTAAAATAACCTGATACTGTATAAGCATGACAGCTTTTTAAAATACTTTTAACACAAAAGGAAAATAGAAGAGATCCCTTGATCATTTTGTAAAATTTGCTGGAACTCTGGTTTACCCTCTGCTGATTTTTTTCTAGGAAGGATAGAAACTGACATACATTCATTCCCACTACCATCCAATACTACCCAATATTATGTCTGGAACTTTTCTATGAGCTTGATTTACCAGTGTTGTCTTGGAACTGATTGCACACCAGGGATCATGCCCATTAGCCATTATACCCATAGACTGGAAACAAATGTTATGTCTGTAGAGAATCAGAAACAGAGCAAGGGTATTAAGTTGGTGGGGAGAGGAGATGGACACCATTTACATCACTTATTATTCTGTAGAGGGGATAAATCCATGACAGAAACTGCTGCCAGATTTGATTTTAAGGAAGTGGCTAAAATTTAATTTATAAAAGAAGTCTTCTCCAAGAGAAACATGAACGATTTTGGTAGACCTAAGACTATAAAAAGGAGACTCTCTACTAATTAACTTTAACTTCTGCTATCTTTGTAATCAATGTACTGCTTAATATATCCACATAAAAGAAGGTTCTGTTAAATTCAATGGGATTTATTCCCAAGAAAGGCATGGTTACCTTAATATGATTTCTTAATCCAGCATTAAAAATGAAATCTCTTACTTAAATAAACTGAATTCCTACAAATTATTTAACTTGGTTAGAAAATTAATCAATTTTCTAGGTTTAATGACACATTGAATAAAAAACTAAGCTGTCTGCAAAAACAAAGAAACAAACTCAAAATTATCCAAGCTTTAGTGAATGTTAGAAAAAAAATTGACTCCTGGATCCATACTACTTCAAAGAATTATCGCCTACTGGAATACAGAAAGAATTTTCATTGTCCTTAGCTTTCAGGTTCCATCAGAAACCCATCCTCAGAGGAAAAACCAAAAGCACATACACTGTAAGCCACAGAACCCATAATCACTCAGTTAAAACCCCAAATCCTGAGTCCTTTAAGCACAACCCAATTTTGGTTAGAAAATTCCACCCCATCTCTTATCTACTAAACAATTACAAACTCCTGTAGGACTTAAACACAAGGGGCAAATGAGGGGAGGAGAAAGAAGGAGGGGAGCAGAAAGA
>JANHZU010002282.1:13183-31846 GCA_032468055.1 Acrochordus granulatus | reverse complement strand
CCTTTCTCTCCTGCCTTTTGCCTGCCTTCTTTCCTCAGCTATTTCTAAAGCCTCATCAGATAGCCACTTTGCTTTCTTGCATTTCTGTTTCTTTGGGATGGTTTTTATAGCTATCTCTTGTACAAAGTTACAGGTTTATCCATTGTTAAAAGCCCGAGGCTCCTGTTAATTATGGAATAGTTATGAACACTTAAATGGACAATCAGAAGACCTTAGAGTGATAGATGGAGTACTGACTGTTGGAATAAAACAAACCAAAAAAGATTAATGTAGAGCCTTTGGTGGAAATTAATACTTCAGGGTCTATTATGATAAGTCAGGAGAGATAGGGAGAATAACAAAACATTACAAATTATTGCAAACAACTATAATCACTTCAGTTAATACTTCTGAAGATTGTACTTTCAGAAAGCTGAGGATTATATATATACAGCTCACATGTGCCAATACATTTGATTTTGACTGTGTCTGTTCAGACACAAAGTAATCTTAAAGTCTGTTAAAACAAGCCAATCTTTAATCTACTTTGAAGTAATCGGTTTTCTTTGGGGAGGTGTTCTCTTTTGCATTTTACAAAATGGAGAAAGAGGAAGGGACCCATGGTTGTTCAAATGGATGCTTAGTTTCTCTATCAGCTCAGCAACCTGAGGACATTTCTGCAACAGAATGTCCCATTCGAGGTAAACTATATCGTGGAATATCATTGTTTCCCAAAAACATTTTCGGGAGAAATAGAGGCTGGCTCCATTGGATACTAAAAAAAATTGGGGAGGAGAGACTTTCCTTATTTTAAGTTAGTAACTTCGTGGAAGAGTAAGTTCACCAAGATGTAACCCAATTCCCATGGAAAATTATTTCCAGAAATGTCTTTGAGAGCCAGCAGGGGATGTCTGAGAAGGTGTCAAAAAAAAAAAAAAACAACTCCAGATGGCAGTTTGATCCATGGACAGGTTGCTATTTTGAATTTTTGACTCCTCCATGGCATTCCTGATTCTGTCCCATGAACACCACCTGGATCAGCCAAGCTGAAACTGAAGAAACTAAAGGGAAAAAAAACTTCCTTTGAAATGAAAGGCAATTCCCTTGTGAAAATTCTTATAATTTGCCCCATCCAAATGCTATTTATAAGTTTTTCAGAAAATGAAGTTTCCATGAAACGGGGTGGAGTTGGAGGGAGGAAAATAAACAGTCCAGCTTTATTTATAGGGATCCAGTGTTGTCTTTCCACAGTTCCTGCAAACAGGAACTTCAGATCTCTTTTGTTTTTCTTTCCCTCCCTCCTTAACAACAGATCTATAGCAAGCCTTATAACTAGGGCTATATGGCTATTAAGCATCTGGCTGGAAGAGGGTTGGCTGTGCAATGAAGGCTGAGTTCAGGGTGCAAAGAATTCACCTGCCAACAGGACAGAGAACACAGCAAATAATAGTCTTTAAACTAGTGTCCAATTACATTCCTCTTGCATTAAGTTATTTTACTGAGATAGTTTAGTTTGAAAATGAAAGCTGAGGCATATGTTTGTGTCGGTGAGATGTTAAAACTGCCTGAGGTGATGTAGCAGCCTTTAAACAAACACCCATTAAAGATGTTCCAGCCAAAATCCCATCTGTGTTAAACACTCTGAGTATAACACTGTTTCACTATTTAGACAATCTGTGGTCTTAATCGCTCAGCAGGAGCCTTCTTACTTTATGGTAGGCACAAAAAGGTGCACTAACTTGCTGATTTGGTCAACAGTCTTGGTATGTTATCAAAGTTACAGATATTCCAGAAATGTTTCACCAAGTCAGTGTTCCTCAACCGTGGCAGTTTCCAGGTGTGTGGACTTCAAATCCCAGGATTCCACCAGCTGCAGTGTCATTGATGAGGATTCTAGGAGCTGCTCTGCATATTTGAGGTTGCCAAGGCTGAGACCAAAGCTCTGTCTAAATTGTCTCTGAATTGCCGATTAAAACTTGGCAGAACTTAAATTATATTGTCAGGGCTCTCATCTTGACTTTTTGGACCATGCCCTGCAGATAACCCTGAGAGGAGGATAAAAGAAAAAAAATTGTCAAAGAAGGACCAAGGTCTATCTTTAAGTTAAAAATATACCAGAAGAGAAGGTAACTTTAAAGACATAACTTTATAAGAGCATAAGGGTAAAACTTACTCTCCAGAATATAAACATTACAGGTAGTCTACTTAGAAGTAGAACTGGAACCAGAATTTCCGTTGCTGTGTAAAGTGGTTATTAACTGAATTGTGCCCAATTTTACAGACTTTTTTTCACCATGGTTGTTAGGCAAATCACTGCAACTGATAAGTGAACTGTGTGATTGTTAAGTGAATCTGGCTCCCCCACTGACTTTGCTTGTCAGAAGCCAGCTGGAAAGGTTGCAAATGGCAATCACGTGACCCTGGGATGCTGCAACTGTCATAAATACATGCCAAGTGCCAAGCACCCAAATTTTAATCACATGACTGTGGGGATGCTGCAAAGGTTTTAAATGTGAGTCCTAATTGCAAGTCACCTTTTTCAATGCCATTGTAACTTAGAACAAATTGCTAAACGAATGGTCGTAAGCTGAGAACTACCTGCACATCACAATATAGGCCTTTAGGCAAGGGATGAATGACCAGAAGGCAATAGCAGGCCATTTCCATATTGTTGCCAAGAAAACAACATGATGTGTCAGTGGAATCACCAAGAACTGAATTTTCCTTGTTACTCACAATGGAATGTGTTTTTCCCAGCCTAAATTTGGCTGCATTTGCTGAAACATTTGGAGGTCACAGAAAGCTATAGGCCAGTGTGATTCTTCCATTTTTACTGGCCCATCAAATTTTGGATTTGCATGATTTACATTGGATGTCTGCATTGTATCAATTTTCAGTAATTATCAAATCAGTTTTAGTTATCCGATTCAATTGTTTCAGGCTACAGCACAGTTCTCGCCTCAGAGGCAGCCCTACTGAAGACTGATCAGATTATTTATCTCATTCAGATGTACAGCAGTAATGTATTTCTTCATTCAAAGGTGTCTGTCTGCCTGTCTGCAGAGGGGAAAGTCAATACAATAAAGTCAAGATGGCAGTTTCGAGCACATTGCTGTGACCATCATTTTGACCCCCTCCCCCAGACAGCAATTTGTCTGCCTTCTTCCAGTTTCCTTAAAGAAACTTTCTTTGCCTGGCAACAAAGGGGTCTCTCATTCCCTGAGCGCTTTAGCATTCCTTTAGCATTTCATTTGGAAATGATCTTGGAATTTGAAACAGTGATAGGCACTGCTAATACTCTTTCTGCTATCTTTGTTTCTTATCTGTCAAAGTGAATGAGAAAACTTGTCAGGGTGTCAAGACAGCATTAATTTTGATGTATTTTTTTCAATCTGTTCCTATCTTCTGAAAATAAGCCAGCACAATAGATCTGTTGAACTAGTAGCATGAGCAACTGTATATTTCATGTTATTTTTTTTCTTTTACCTTTCATCCCAAACAGATGCTTAGAGCTGTTCCCAACAGTAAAACTGACTAGCTGAAAAAGAAATGATTGATCTACACAAGATTTTAAGAGGGTGATGTCCTTGAACAAGGTTCTTCATCCAGGGCTGACTTTACATGGCTTTAATCCTGCAAAAAGAGCTAATATTTAATATATTTTATTTAATTTCTTTGCATAAGTGTAAACTACAATGCTACCCAAACAGGACAGCTGCAAATAAATCAAAGTCCAGAAGACAACATGAAGGAGGAGGGAATGCTATTTTTATTGGGAAGCAGATGGTAACATATGAATTGGGAATATAAAATGTCATTTAAGATTTTTCTACAGGAGTATATGAACTGCAGGTGGCAGTAATTTTTGTTGAGGATAATTGGAACAATATTTTCAGGCAGAGTCAGCAATTTACCATGACAAACAACAATTTCCATTATGATTAAAGCACACAGAGATTTTTATTATTCTTGACTAGAAAAAATATCAGACTCTACACTTATACCTCCAAATGTAGTGTGATTGTAAGAAAACTGCAGGAAACTGACCAATAAACAATTTAGAAACAGCCATTCTGAACTCAAAATAGAGAAACTAAGTATAACTGGAGTAATGATGTCTATATTAGTAATAAATAGTTTTTTTTTAATCCATATTAAAATTCTTCACCTGCTTTTTTAATGCAGAAAATCAAAGACAGAGGTTCTGTATGCAATTTTCCATAACCAAGAACAAGCCAAAGTGTGCAGGCTTCCAACCTATTTTTTCAGCTGCTAGAACCCCCTGAGAATTAGTGTTGAAATTTGAGGCAACAAAAAGTAAAATAGATATGTTAAAAGTCTTAATTAAGCCAATCATCCCTGAATGAAAAAGGAGGTCAAAAGTTCTGTCTCCTCCTCCTCCTCCTCCTGTTCCTGCCATTTCCCTTGCAGCCATTCCAAAAATAATTTTAGAATATAGTTTAAGTTGCAAATTGGTGGCATATCTCATGCTCTTGTGTTTGTAATTTCAAATTACGCAGCTTTCAAAAACATTCTTTTTGCAGTAAATCTTCACTACTGTGTCCTTTTTACTAGAAAGGTTGTGAGCATATTCCATTCAATGATGCAAAAGATGTCATGAAAAAGCCTGTGTTGGTGGATCTTGAAAATTCACTCTCACAGAAACGTATTCCACCTAGGGAGCCTATACAGAGTAAGAAAAGGAATAGCTTATCTGAAACTCTTGTTCAGTGGCAGAATGCATGCTTTGCATGTCAAAAACTTAGGAGCCATTTGTTTTGCAAAATGTACATTGCTCCCATTATATGCCGTAGCTCCTACCATTCTAGCAGTTAGAAAGCATGCAAAATGCAAATAGATAAATAGGTGCTGCCTAAATTTTTGGGAAAGTAACAGCATTCTGTGCACCTTGACATATAGTCATGCTGGACATATGATCATAGAAGCATTTTTGGACAATGCTGGCCCCTCGGCTTTGAAACGGAGATGAGCATCGCCTCCTAAAGTCAGACATGACTGAAAGGAGAAACCGTAGAATAATTAGGTGGCAGACATCAATGGATATGAAAAAGAATCATACGCTGTATATTAGAATTTCCCTCCCCTGCACTATGAATGAACCTAATGAAATTAACTTATCAAACATCTATTGTATATTGAATGATTAGATACCAGTATCTGACATAATATTTGGATTATGACACATCAAATATGGCAGTTCCATCTTCCAAGATTATTATTTGATTAGGTATGCTTCATTTTACGCTGGGATTAGGTTAAAAGAAATCCTATGTAACTTGTAGAGTACTTCATATATGTTGTAGTGGTTCAATGGACAAATGTTTGTCAACATTTCTTTGAGTTCTTATAAATTCATGCTAGTTATATCAGTGAGAATATAAGCTTGTCTCCTGCTAGCCTCTTTTTCCATTGCTTTCAATTTCTCCAAGCATCAGGATCTTCTCCAAAGATTTTTTCTTCTGCATTATGTGCCCAAAATATTTAAGCTTATTTAAGTTTCATTATTACACTTTCCGGAAAGCAAACCATTACAAACTAATGATCCATGAAGGAGACTTTATATGTGTGTGTTGCTATTCAGTTAATTTTATAGTCCCTTTCAAAAGATGAAAGATGTTTAATGGGGGGAAGAGTGTAAAAAAAGTATAAATAGGGTGTCTCTCTGTTATCACTAGGAAGAGACAGCCATGTTGCCATAGAGATACTAGCAGGTGGATGACGATTTCTACTGCATACCAATTACAAGTCCCCAACTTGTCAACATGACTTGAAGTTGCTAAGGCAACAATTAGAAAAAAATAGAAGTACTTCCATTTTTATCCAAGTGGCTTAGAAACAAGGTTCTTCAAAAGGTATAGAGTTTATTGTTACATCCCACTTCCCTTCATTCCTCTGCTATTGATTGAGACAGGCTGGAAGTTTTATGAACACCCACAGGATCTAGTTTTGTGTAATAGAGATGTTTTTGAAGTCTAATTATTTTTTAATATCTAGCTGCTTCAATTTCTGCATAGCATTGGGTTCTAGAAGTGTTAAGTGCCCATGTGTCCTCTATATGGAATGCAGCTAGAGCTCCCAGAATACCTTGCCTACAGAAAAAAGAACAGAGCAATTCTTCCCTATACTCACTCAAGGACTGGCTGGAACAAGAAAACATACTTGCAGAAGAATAAGCCAGATTTAGGGAAGGATGATCCACCAAGAAGCTTAGTGCTCCAACATTGAAAAGTAAGTATTCCTCCCAGAGCACTTAATGTACCTTCACAGACTTCAAAGCACTTTTGGATTCCATAACATGAGCCAAAAACTGGATGCATCCTTGATTGACCAACATTTATTTTATCTAATATGTATGCTTCATGAAGCAATGTCACTCAGAATAAGAAGCAACTTCCAGGGCCATCTCACCAGTCCCATTAAAATTGAAAAAGGAGTAAAACAAGGCTACACATTGGCCCCACTCCTACCCAGTTTCTATAAAAACTCAGTTTCTCCATGGTGGGCCATCTTCTCAACACAGACTTTCACTCCTCAGATGTAGCTGGAAGACACATCTGTTTTACTCAATGCAGATAATTTATCAATACTTTCAAGAACATTTATTGGCCTTAAAAGAGCACTGAGAGCATTAGCACAGTATTCAACTATCAGAAAACCAAAATCACAGCATTTTCCAAAATGCCCAAAAACCACCCTCAGAGGATAAATATAATTCAATGGAGTTTTGTGAACCAAATCTCATGTTATGACTTCCAATTATAAAAGTTTCTTATTTTTAATCAACATCCATTATTTCATTCAGACCAAACAACAAGCAGCAAAAATACAATTTAAATCTGGAAACTCAATCTCCTTTCCTTTCCTTTCCTTTCCTTTGTAACACTTTACTTCAAACTCTTCTTTTTTTTCTCTTGTCATATGAATTTAGATGGAATTTATATTTTTTGAATTATTTGAATGGTACATCCATTGACAAGACAGGTATTGTCTGAAATAAAAACATTCTTCACAAATATTTTTATTTCTCCTCCAGAAAGATTTAAGTTTGTTTTTAACTGAATTGTACAGCTTACATGTTATATTAAAGGTGGAAATAATTCTGAAGTGATTTATCTTGGTCTGATTTTTTTTTTCATCTAAAAAACCTGGCATTTTAACAGTGGTGTGCAGATTTTTTATGTACACTGTATGTACCTTGCCTTTGAATCAAATTTAGTTGCTTGATCCTATATTTTAAAAAACAAGTAAAATACCATGATGTAGTATAATGATTTCATTCCACAAGATGGTAAGAAATTGATTTACGAGTATTACATGAGAGTTATAGTCTTGCCTTCAGTCCGAGCATTTTTGTCATTAAACACAAAACTACTTGATGATATCAATTGTGCAATTCTATTAAGGCAGTTAAAACAATAATTTTTTCCAACTCCATAACCTCCCTTATATAGGTGCCACACTTCACTCTGCTTGGTTTGGTCTGATTCACACACTCATATTTAGAGAGTTAATACAGCAATGATCACAGTAAGATTTTAAAAAATAGTCATTAAATGCTTTCAAAATGAATGCTTGAAATCCAGTTACATTAGAGATGGAAACACTGGAGCCTTAATGTTAGAAATGATCCAAAGTCTTTGTTCTAGCTGCACTCAGTCTAACTTCATACCCCTTTTGAGATTAATTAATACAAGACATTGGCACAAATCTCTTCCCCTGGTAGTGTGCTAGAAGGATGAGAGAAAAATATTTCAAAAAGGTAAGAAAAAAGAATGAAAGGGTTGATTAAAAACGTGGAGAGAGGGGGAAGGATGGCAGAAAGAGAGATTATAGGTCAGGCATGTCTAACCTTGGCAACTTTAAGATGTGTTAAATCATAGCTGGCTGAGGAATTTTGGTTTAAGAAGTCCACACATCTTAAAATTGCCAAGGTTGGACACCTCTGTTATAGGTGGTCCCCAACAGATTACTTCTTTGGCAATAAATCTCTCAACAGATAAGATTCCTGGTTTAAAGGCAGAATTAGTTTTTACTTTTTATTAAGTTTTATGATAAAATAAATTTATAGAAGAAATAAAAGTTAGAAAAATGAGACAAGGAAAGAGAAAAGCGCAGAGAGAAAAAAAGTAATGACTTCTGACTTATTTTGGTGCTGTAGATTACAAAAATAATGCAGCATCACCCGTTTGCTTTTCATTGCGCAACATATCAAGCCATTTCCATAATTATAAAAAATAAAGTTGAGAAAGTTTGAGAAAAAAGTCTAGTAGTGGTTTCCAAGTAGAAACAAAACTAGATAAATTCTTTTCATTTATTGAAACAGTCAATTTTGCCATCTTTGCTATTTTAAAGGCAGAATTTAAGGGGCACAAGATGTTTTGCTGCCCAGGATTCAAAATGTTGCTCTTCTGTGCTGTGCTTAAAAGCTCACCAAGAGATCGGAGAAGTCCAACCCAGAATTGTCTGCCTGAGCAACTGATTCTTTTTATCTCTGAGCTTAGAAGGATCAACTCTGAACCAGTTTTATGATTTAAAAGTCTTTTCACATTTGGGAAAGTTAAATTACATATTGAAAATGAGTTTAAAAAGCAGCCTGAGAGGTCCACTTCTGCATGTGAAAGGACTTTTAAGGCATCTCATGCTGCCTTATCAACTTATTTTCAATTTTCAATTTATCTTTCTCAAAACACTACTTAACATTCTTCAATGGGAATTATGTTGCATTGGTAACAGCTCACAAAACCATTTTTCTATTCTGCACTGTGGGTCTTTATTCTTATGCTAGCCTGAGAAGCACTGAAAAGATTTATATGGAAATAATATTCCACCCATTTCAATTCCATTACCTGAAACTATGTCTAACACATTTTGTTCCAAAATTGTCATTGAAACTTTGAGGTGAACTGAAATAGTTCATTGAAGCCAGCTCTTTAATGGTCCTTAAGGAGAGGACTGAAAGGGGTGGAAAGATTACGTTGAATTTATGGCAGTACATGGCTAAACATATTCTGGGAAAGACATGAAGAAAGACAGAGAGGAAGGCAGCAAGAAAGAAGCCAAGGTGTTAGGAAAACGAAGTTTGAAGCAACACCATTTTTCATATTTCTATAAAGTTAAGTGCTGCTTGTGACACTAAATGCATCTCCTGTTCAGTCATGGTCGATCATTTATACACTTCCTTTAGCAGGATCACTTGACTAATGTTAATTCATGACATTTGAATTGAGTGCTTGAGTGTGGTGGAATTCCTGCAGTGCCATTCAGTGACAATGTTATTGCAGATATAGAAAATATGAGGTAGCCAAAGGAACTGCAAGACATTTATCATTCCAAATGAGGAATAGTATTTCTAAAAGAAATGAAAGTCAAATTTCACATGTGAGATACTTGTTTGGTGGGAGGAATAGGGGCAATGAAATTATTTCCTCCAGTTCCTCCTTCACCCAAATAATTCTTTGTTGGGCCTCAAAGGTTGTTTGTGAGCCTAGAAAATTCTTTTTCATCATGTAAGTAACTTAGTGATACCTGTCTCCTTCTTTAATTGATAAATACTTTTTCCAACAGGAAGAGGCATTGTATAACTAACTTTTTCACTGAGCATCCAGCAAAAGTGTTTGATTGTGGATCCAATAATTTCTTTAAAAATGGGTTGGGGAGATCAGCAAGGACTTTATTGAATGGGGGAGCAATTTAATAATCTAAGGAAATGGACGAGGCAGTATTACTAGTGGAGAGTTTTCAAGGGATTGAGATTGTTTTATTTCATTTTCTTTGTGTACTGTGTCTAAAATATTGCTTACATTCTTTTATTGTTGTTTCTATTAAATAGTGGTGCAAAACTGTAACTTTGATTTGAAATGATTCAAGAGCAAACACAATAGTTCTTGGATTGTGGGTTACCCAATCCTTCATAATCTTTTCCTTCCATCTAGTTCCCCATGAATAGCATTAGGAATGAGCAGTTGCTAAGGAACTCCTCCAGTTGATGCCATTAATCTGATTCTCTGAATCCTGACCAATATTGTGAAGAGATTGACCAATATTTCTGGAAAAGAGTCACCAAACCTTTCTTTGAGAAAGTGAAAAACCCTCCCTCACAATTAGCCAAGTATAAAGAAGAAGAAAAGATTTCTGTTGCAATAAAGCACCATTGGAAGTTCTATACTGAGAGTTCCCTGGACCCCTTCCTGAAACTTTCTTTCATATCATAGTAGGACATTCAAATCTGGATACTGTATCAGGGAGAAAGTTGTTACTCAAATATCCTCTAGATAAAGGAATGTTGAGGTAATCTTGAGGAAGGAATGTATGAGTCATTAAGAATAAATGAAAACTCAAACCTTGGAAAGTGGAAAGAGTGAAACAGAAATCCAGATAACCCCACCTTCATACAAATGATTGAAGGGAGGTTGCTTTCCTCCTCCCCTTGCTTTTATTTATTGCTTCTGAGCACTCATCCAAAGATCTATTGAAAGTCAGCCATCATTAGATTGTTGCTTTTCTGAATCAAGAACAATGCTTCACCACTAAATCCAACCAGCAAATCAAAACTAGCAATGACTCTTGATGACATTTTAAAAGAATGGTCTGGTTTTCACCAGTTTTCTACACCAGGTTAATGGTTCTGATGACATTAATATTTATAATCTATTAGCAATAATGCCACTTCAAAACACTGCACATTTCTGACATTTTAACCTCCATCCGCCAAGTAGGCTTACTGTAAGCAGTTTCCCATTTATTCTTCCCAGATCAACTTTTCTTGTAATTTTGATGCACTGCTAACATACATAGATTCTTTTTCTGGTAAGGTAGCTTGTCATATTTTGTCACTTCACAACCCATCTATAACTCTCGCTTTAAGACATACTGACATGTCTTCAGTTAACTTTTTATCTCTTAAAAATATGTTTTTTTTCAGTCTTTACTACAACTGAAAACATACACCAAGATTTACTGATACATTTATATTTCTGATTTCAGAAAAAATATGGTTTCAGCCTATAATCATTTAACCAATTAAATGTTTAAAAACATTTATAATAGGATAAGAACACATATATCCTCCCATACACATAACAATTTACTGAGTAGAATATTTTTAGGGAGAGAAAAATAAATTACATTTTTTTAGAACTCCAGATGGTAAAGACAAACTTAAATGTCATTTGCTGTTAGAATAAATATTATTCATTCACATAAGGAGGAATGCTTCTTCCAATATGTCACCTTCAACAGTTTTTTTCTTCAATCAAGTATTTAGTTAAATGATAATGCGTGCGGTTTTAGGCACTTATCAATTAATTGCTACAAGATTGTTTAATTAATTGACCTAAGATTTTTTTACATGGATGACACTCTTAATTAGACTTAACAAACTAAATCTTGATTTATTTATTATGTTTTACATCCTGCTGAAGAACCCAAAGAAGTTTATATCTGTTTCCCAGATGATTTATTAGGTTCATCTTCCTGTCCCACTAACCATGGCATAAAGATGCCCCACTAACCATTTTCAAAAGACTACTTATTCTGGCAAATCACAACTGGACATTTTTGCCAGAAAAATGAAATGAAGGTGTTCATAAAATCACCAGAAATCAAAGACTACTCAAAAAAGATTTTATTTTTTTTAATGCCCACTGGTGATTAGTAAGGCTTCCTATTACACAAGCATCCATGGGTACTCCAGGAATATAAATTAATGTTTTTAGTAAGTGCACTTAATGCAGTCCCCAAAACTCAGAGTTCTATTGTTGATATAAGGTGAAGCATATATCATCATGCCTAGTATTTATAGTTGAGCTGACCTACAGATTTTTTTGAAATCTGTAGGTCTTAGATTATGCCTAAGTTTAGCTAATAGCAAGAATATGACTTCAGTTAGACATGAACTATGTCTAAGTTTAGCTAATAGCAAGAATATGACTTCAGTTCATTAGTTCCATATCCAGAGCATCTGGGAGATCCTGTGGGATGTAAGATTTGATGGGAAAAGAAGTGGCTCCTCTTCTCTCTCCTCTCTTCCGCCCCTTTCTTCCAGATTCTTTTACCACAAGCAGCCAAGGTTAAGGAGTGATAGCAGAATGGCAATATAGCCATCCAAAATCTTCTCAGTGCAGTGGGGCAGCTTCTTTCTTCTTCACTTTGTAACCCCTTATCTGTTCCACCAGTTTTAAACCCAGAGTACTCTAAGAACTGTAAGTATTGCAACTATTAGCTGATAATCTTTTGAATTATCAAAATTCAAAAATTTGATAATTCAATAATACTCATTTTACCCAGATACATTTTGATAGATGACTAAATTTGCCATCTGTTAAAATTCACCTCCTCACCTCAAATCCCATCACCATCCTATATTAAAGGGAGTGATTGGTGGATGTTTTCCTGCTGGTTGATGATATTTAGGATGAGGAGAAATGAAGCCAGAGGTATTCACCAACTACTTTCCTTTACTTATTCCACATTAGCATTATAAGACAGCACCTTCTTTGTCTTTGACCTCATCTCTAAGGCAGAATTGGGCTAAATGATAGAGACAGCAAATTTTTGTGTCAGCATACTTTTCTGGTGGGTTAAAAACTAACCTTATCTACTCCAGTGATCAATGAGGTGACAGATGTCATTGCCAGATAGTTCTCACTTCTGTCAAGAATTAGTGAATTGTATTTCACCATGATTGTGAGGAAGAATGCATTACGTAGGAAGTCTATTGGATTTGATCTTTTAAGCTTTAGTGACTCACAATATGTCCTTTGCCTTAAATACCATCCATCTGTTCTCCAAGTTTCAAATAATCCATTATCTTCAGAAATCCAGTACTGCATATGATCTTTCATTCCAGAAGAATATAAATCAAATAGATTGTGAAATCTCCCATTTCTTTCTATCCTAAAGGAAAAAAAAGGCTCTACATGCTCTGGGGATGCTTCTGTGGCTATAACAGATATGGTGGGGACCATAAGCACTGACAGAGAGTCCACCCTTTTAGTTGGCCAAATTTTATAAAGCATAAAGTTTGAAAGCAAATAACTTTTAATAACCTGGAGTTCAGAAATAACAAAATTATTTTTCTCCTCATTCAGCATATTTCAGATATAATAGAGAGAATGATTTAATAGAGAGAAGAGAAACCAAAGCCAACACCCAAATATTTGTTTAAGAAGAACAAGTACAGCAACTGTACAGTTACTTTGCTTTCTGTCATGTTAACAACCCTTGTTTTGTCAGTTCCAATATATTGTCTACTGTTTTGTGTACTGCTGGAAGCAAATAATGAACAGAACAAAATCAAGAACACTCATTATGTCATGGTATCACAAGAATATAGGATAAGTGTTGCATAAGATGATAAACTTATTTTCAGAGTATAATTTGGGAACCAACCCACGAAGGAGAAAATGCAGAATAGTACATCCAGCAAAACAAAACCTCAGCTTTCATTTCTAGAAATGAACCTCCACCAAGTTTCTGGTCTTTTTTAGGTATAATATGCTTGAAACAATATGAACCTTGTCTTCTAAAACTTTAGAAGCCAATGAGATAATTGAATTAGATTCAGAGAACTAATCTTTTTTTCCCTCATATGTAGCAAAACCAAAGTAAATCAGATAAAATTAAACATTTGATTTGCTATGGATATAGCTACTTGGACAAATATACACATAGATAATAGGATTCAGTTTCCTTGGCACAAAATTTTGCTTGCATCATGTGCAGGATTTTAATATTTTGTAGAATGCTGCAGATAATCCTGTTATGCACTGAATGCTGAGTGCTCTTATGAACTTATGAGCAAAAAAGTTTGCAAAAATCATTCAGTATGAATTTGAATTTCTATGCACCAGCCAGTAGCTGCTCCACACCTGTCATATTTAATTACCTCTGAGCTCCACCAAGCAATTCTCATAAAAAAGACCAAGAAAAAAAAGTTTACAATCATGTTTTTCAACTATTACAAAGATGAACCCATTGCATGAGGTATTTTCATTTGGATACTATTTTGGATAATCTTTTCAGATATAAAACACTTAGGAGTAAAATGGAATGAATAATCACAGTCTGAGGAGATTATGCAAATTCATTTTTTAACTCCATAGAAACTGGTATTGCTGAGAAGTTATATGACTGTGTATTCCATTTCCAAAAATCTTCAAAAATATCCAATGATCCAGTTTTTACTATCAGATTCTATCCAACATTTCTGTTTTTAACAAAGACAAGAAAAACTGGAATTGCTTTGCTCAAGAGGAAAAGAGCAAATGGATTAAATGAGAATTAGCATAGCTTTGCTCTCTGCATTTTTAATAGATAAGAAAATAAATTTATAGAATCTCCTGACAACTTTTCAGATGTTTAAACAGTTGTTTCTACAATTACTGAAAACAAAGGAGGGAGAAAGTGTAGTATAAAACACATTGCACAATTATTTATTGAAATTTATTAGCCTCCCAACTCCAATGTAGTAAAGTCACCTTAACAGAAATTCATTTTATGAAGGACACTACACTTGCTCCAAATAAGCCGAAGCATTATGATTTCAGTGGCCTTATAGAAATTTAAGTCTGAGTAAGATTGTAGCCTCTATCTGTTTATAGTGTTTTATCTGTATAAAAAGGACTCAAGCTTTATAAACACCTGTAATATAAAGTGCCTATAAATGACAATGACAAAGCATACAGTTTGCATTTCACATAAAACTGTTTAAATAATCAGTTTTACAACTCTGCTGATAGAGTATTTTGATTCAATTAGTTAAAACACAGTAGAGCACTGGAACACAGGCTCCTTGTTTGGCCATTTATTTTCAGCTGTGGTATTACAATTTCATATTGGAGAGTAGAATGGAGTGGGATTTTATTTAGTCTTGATACTCATACGAATACAGATCAGAATACAGAATATAGATATCCTTCTACTTCTTTATTTCTCTGAATTTTGTGATACAAGTTTTTTTAATGTACCAAAATGCATATAAAATGTGCTTAAAATATGTGGATGGAAAAAAAAAAGAAAGATAAATCTGGGAATAGCCCTGAATGTACTTAGGAAGAACATGTAGATTGAAAATACTCTGATCTATCGATCTGTGGAAGATCCAAAATTTTTGAATTTTTTGAAATGCTTTTGAAATGCCAAAACAGTTTTGATGACATTATTTTATATTGGGAAATGTCATTTCAAGACTGATCAAAGTAGATGCAACATTATTCTTATCAAGTGGAAAATGCTAGGGGTTTTTTGGCAGTTTCTTGTGTAAAGAATTCTACAAGATCTCCCTGCTGATGGATGCTTATTTTTTAACATTCCAGTTAATTGTTACTAGGTTTCTGCATCTGGCAGTATTAAAAAAGTCAGCCTCCCTGAATTATTCTGAGAATCCCTCAGATTAGCATCAGCTGCAATCTGGCAGATGCTTCCAAGTCTTTCCAAGAATGTGGCATGAAAGCATGAGCTCATCCTCATTCTTTATCCTTAACATTCAGTTATGGGAGAGGACCATAATGTGCTAAACTTCTATATAGCTATCATGGTGAATAAAATAAATAGATATATTGTCCTTTAAAAACCACCCAAATAAATAAATAATCATCAGCATATGTATAATGAATCAGTCAATTTTTCAGATTAATTAAATGAGTGCAGATGTGACTTGATAACCGGATATTGGAACATTATTCAGTATAATGAGAAACTGAAAAAGGTTCTGTCTTCCCATATCACTCACAATTTTATAAAGTCTTCCCTACATCCTTCCTAAACAATATTATATTCATCATTTTTCCTAAATCTCCATCTAAATTGAATGGCTGTATAGGAAAGGGATGTGAAAATCTCTCTCTTCCTGGGGAAGAGTTTGGCAAAATTTTTAAATTTACTATCATATCAAAATTACATCTAATTACATAATTATAAAATGATGACTGATTGTTAGTAAATTTAGAACTTCTAGCAAGATTTTCTGATCCCGTATCTCTCTCCAGAAGAGAAATACACAACTCATAAGCAAACTACTGACACCAACACTCTAAGCTGGGCAAATTTCCAGTGGAAAATGTCTAAGAGACAACTGCCCTCATTTTCACATTAAAAAATCCCAGTACCAAAACCAACCTGAAATTACACTATCAAAATTGGATGGGTTATCTTATTAAAGCATTTTTTAAATTTTATTATACTTGCTGACCAACATTTTGCTCAATTAGTGTTAAATGAAAAATCTTAAACATTTTTAAAGTCAATAGAGGTAAACGGAATAATCCACTCTAGTACTATAAATGCAGATGGCAAAATACTAAGAAACATAAATATTAAAACTAATTAAGAGGATTACTAGTTTGTGAATAAAAAACTAAAATGCTTACTTTTTAAATTCCGAGCTGCTAAGCAAGAATGTATTGTGTATATACATAAATCTTGGTACATGAAACATAACAGAAATGATGAATTATAACAGAAAGGATAAAATATAACAGAAAACTAAAACCATAAAACAATATGAAAAACATTAAAATGTAAAGTTAGAGTACTTTCCTGCCTAAAACAATGACAGCTGAAATAAATTATATACCCCTTAAATATTTTCTTAAGATTTTTGTCCAATATTAATCAGCCAATAAATTCATTGAATTCAGTGAATTCAGATCTATTGAGACCAATATTAGTAAGTGGAATTATAAAGATATGGCATAGTTATAGAAAGGACGTAAAAAATGTATTGGTTAGAGTTTAATGATCTTCCAGGTCACAGGAGCTTGTTTCCTCTGCAAAAGTGATATTATTATACTATTCCTCAAAACTAGCTAAGAAAAAGTGGTGCTGTGCATTAGGCAGGTAATAGTGAACAGGTTGCTAGTGAGAAGCTAGTATCTATAGATTGCCAACATTGGTGAGCGAATTCATCCTGGAGAACTAGGTCAATACCAGTTCCTGGATTTTCTTTGCCTCTGAGTTTTAGCTGCTTGATATCAAGCTATTTTGGACATTTATTATGATATTGATAGATGAAAATGGAAACAATCCATGTTCCCATTTCCTCTATAAAAAAATAATAAGAAATGAAAAAATGCCCAAGAAATTTAGCCACCTCGCCTAGTGATTTCAATTATTCCTGTTGTTCCTCCCAATGCAAGACTAAGTGCCCATCCCCAGGCTAGAATGTGATATTTTCTCCAGAGATTCTTTTTCAGAATCTTGATCAGGCAAACTGCTGTAAGGAAACAAGATTATTTCCATAGAAGCTTACTAAGTAAAGGTAAAGGTTTCCCTTTCAATTGTGTTCAATTCTAGGGGTTGATGCTCATTTCCATTTTATAGTTGAAAAACCAGCATTGTCTGAGAAACTTCTGTGGTCATGTGGCTGGCATGACTATATGCCAAGGTTCATGGAACTTCGTTACCTTCCCACCTATTTAGGCAATACCTATTTATCTACTTGCATTTTTCATGCTTTCCAATTACTAGGTTGTCAGAAGCTGATAGAATATATCTGACAAAAATGTTCTCCTGATATTACCTTGGGTCGTTTTTGTTGCTGTGCCCATACTTCTTTGTTTTCAAGGTTTCAGGTCCTTGTTTGGAATCTCTATTGAAGTTTTTCAACCTAAACAACTTGAATATATGTGGATTTCAACTCGTGGAATTCCTCAGCCAGCACTGGGAATTCTGAGGATTGAAGTCTACTCATCTGCAAGTTGTTCAGATTAAAAAATATTGCCCTGTTGCATATTTTCATGCACATTTACTTTTTAAATCTTTATCTTTCTTTACTTCTTCTTAATGTACTGTATTTGTGTCCTAAGCTACTCTGAGAACCTGATGGATCTCAAAGATCATGAATTTATATAAAACTAACCAGTGCTCTGTTCTTCAGGAGATTAAAACTTCTTTTCCAACAAAGAAAAGCAATCTACCTCTACAGTCACATTTCAATGGTCTTAAGGCTTCTTTCAGATCACACCACTCATATTTGCTGGCAAGATCCTGATTGTATTTTCATGTATTTAGGAATAAGCCAAAAATAAACAGATATAACCTTAGGACAAGGAGGGGAACCCTCCTCCCAATCTCTCCAACAGGTGAGAATTCTGTCCCTTTGATAATGTTACTTCCAGGTCTGGGTAGCTGGAAAAGTCCCCCACAAAAATACAAAAATATTGCCTGCCCCTTTCTGAGGAGGGAATTATTTTGTCCTATACTAGCTGCTTTCACTCAATCTTTTTAATTATGCTCTATAAACATCAGGTTAATTGTTGTGTCATACCCTCTTGATGTTGCATTGGTTTGGATACTTAATTTCTGATCTTATGCACTGCTTGCAAAAATAGAAACCCAGATCTGTGGGTGGTCAAACTTCAGTAGAGTAGCCTGAAAGATGGATTGACCCTGGCCTTGGCTTGCTGTGTGTGTATCTGTGTGATAGAAAAAAGAAAACAGCACACTGGCAAGAGTGGTTTATTGTCACTCTTATAGTCAGAGCATCATGACTAGCCTGCTTATTATAAACCGGCTCTTGGCTCCAGTTCTCTGCCTTGTATTGGCTACAGAATCAGAACTCTCAGTTAAGAACTTGACTGAAAGCATTAAATGAAAGAGCTGAATGAAAGCATCTCTGAAGAACCTTTTTAAAAGTGTGTGTGGCATCCTCTGTGCTACCCTTAC
>JANHZU010002281.1:111895-130559 GCA_032468055.1 Acrochordus granulatus | reverse complement strand
ATTATTCCAGTTTAATCCCACAGAAACCTCTTCATGACTTTCAGTAGAAAAATATCCATTATTCATCATATCAATTCATTTTTCTTCACAAACATCTAAATTTGAACAAAATATTATGAAACATATAATTAACATTTCTACTGCAAACATTCAGGTTTATACAAGCTCATGTCGACAGTCATCCAAATTTGCTGTAATTACAGTTTATTTACTCTAAAACAAAATACGAAATCACTATGTAAATGTAATGTTTGTTGTAGCTAATGCAGCAAGCAACAGCAAATTAACTTAAAACAGTAATCAGTCAGAAAGCTTGGCTCTTTTGAAAAATGAGAAGGGTTTCTGCTTTTTTATGTTATATCCTGCATTTTTAAACACTGAGATTTTTTAAACTGTCTAACTAAAACACACTAAATCAAGTTTAAATTTTATTCTCAATGAATATTTTTAGGTTGAAACAGCATATGATCAGCCAAAATAAAGCCCAATAATATCGTTTTTGCTGGATCAAAATCTTGCTACAATTCTTCTTTCATTTAAGTATCCTTCTATAATCATCACTGCTACATCAAAAATAAATCTACTTAATTCTTATTCTTATACCTTATACATCTATACAAATACTATTTTTATAATAATAACAATGCACTTTGCATTCCTGAATTTGATCCAAAATAAACCTTGATCACATAGAAGGAAAACAAATCAAATCAATCTATTTTGGCCTGGCCCATTACCTAGTCAAATATTCTTGCTTGATAGTCACCTATGCTGCTATTTTAAGAATCTAAAGCAACAATTCAACTCCATAAACACAGCATTCATTTTAATACAACTCCATCAATAACATATAAATGCTAAACTATTCAGATAGACTGTAATTCAGAGTCACTTAGGTGGCTATAAACTGTTAATTAAATAAATAACTGCATAAATTTGCAGAAACTCAATGGGTTACCTGGATTTATCCAAGTTTACCCTACTTAAAGGGAAATAAACTCAAATTCTAAACTTTCACAACAGTACGGACCTCACCAACCCCTATATCAAAATATATTTTGGTTTCAAAAGCATCAATTTTCAGTTTTGAAAGCAACTCAGTCTTCATCAGGGCATTCTACTGTTCAAGAAGGATGAAAAGAATCCCTCCTCTAACTAGTTGCATGCAATATTTAGATACTACCAATTATTAATTAGATCATCTGAGCTTTTGTTAAAATTTACAACTGAATGCAGTAGAAACCAGTAAAGAAAGTTGATTCATCAAAAATAATATCATCCACCTATGCAAATAAGGATATGGTTAATACTTCATATGATATATAAATGATATCAAAACCTAGTTAATTTAATAAATAAGCTAGAAACAATGCTGGAAATCCTAGTGAATACAAAAAACCTTTTGATGCCAGTCATTCCTCTCCAGAGCAGAGGTTCCTAGAATCCTAGGGTTCCAACAAAAGCATCATAGGGGATCTGCAAAAAATCTCAAAAATCAAATGTAAAATGGATTTTAAAATAAAACCACAGAAGGCCAACTATCTGATTGTCAGTTGGCATCCAAGTAGCAAACAAGGAAATGCGTCACATAATTTGGTTTCTAGAACTCTAATCAGAAGGTAGGGGGAATACAGGTTATCTTCAAACACCCACTTGCTAACAGAAATTATTTTATCACAGCCTGCCATCTCAGACCCATGCAACCTCTCCAGGGAAAACGCATGGAAGTTCTAAGAAAGTTCCTCGCACACACACTAGAGTGCTCTTGGCTTTTCTAGCAACATCCAGAAGGTTCTTTATCTTATAAATACTAGCATACCACTACTCCTGTCATTCAGTTCAGCTCAAAAACTAGACATTATACAGGAAATTGGAAGATATATATGTATTAGCATAAAAATGACCCAGAATGTATTTTGATTAAACAAATTGCATTAAATCTGGAGTATAAATTTAGCTGAAAGCATAGAGCCTATGTATGTACTTACAATTTATTTACTTCCTTACTAACACCATGGATAACTGTCTGGGTAGGCTTTCAGGTACCAAAAATATGCATGTGCAACTTCTAGTTCTAGCTCTACTGAGACATTGCCATGTGGACCTAATGAGATTCAAGAAGATGCTCTTCATTGCAGTTCAGTAAGTAAAACTACAAGGATATTAGACTTAGTTTTTTATGTGCACAAATTGAGTCAGCCTGCAGTCTGACCTCTCTGTTTTATTATTTTGTTTTTAGGCACAACTGGATGGAAGATGACCCTCCTACTGATAATCGAAAAGCAAACATACTGACAAGTGACAGGATCAAATGTGAAGGTTTAAAATCTTCAACAAAAAAAGAAAATATGATGAATCTTATTTATCTTTAGGATTTATTCCTTGTGGAAGTGCAGAACATATGGAAGGGCAATGCATCATTTGCAACAAAGTCCTCCTTAAAAGTTCCTTGGCACCCACTAAGCTGAAACAACACCTGGAAACAAACCACCCACACCTAAAGGAAAGAATGTCAGTTTTTTCAAAAACTACAAAGAAGCCCAATATGCCACTGTGGCTTGCTTACAGAAACATGCAAAGAGAAACAATTTGTGTTTTCATTTAAGTTACAGGATTGCATGTGTGAAAGAAATAGTTGGGTGCAGCTTGGAGAGCAGGTGGAGAAAAAAGTTTCAGCAATGCAATGTTCTAACAACACTGTGTCTGACTGTATTCATAATATCTCAGACTATATTGAAGATGAATTCAGAGACTGAAACACTGTAAAGCATTTTCTATGCAACTGTATGAGAGTACAGATGTCACTAGACTTGCGATATTGCTTGTTTTCATGAGGTATATGTTCAAAGAATTTATTGAACATTTGTTTCTATGTGTACCTTTTGGAAACAATGCAACCAAGAAATTTTTAAACTTACCAATTGTTACATGCGTAAACACGATCCTGATTGGGCTAAATGAGTTAATGTATGCAGCAAAGGGGCTGCAGTGATGGTGGGAAAATTAAAAGGGACAGTATCAGGAATAAAAAATGTAGTGCCAAATTGTATCAGTAGTTTGCATCTTGCAATGAAGAATATTCCATCTGACTTAAAGGACATTCTTAATGAGGATGTAAAAATTGTCAATTACGTAAAGTCTCGCCCACTCCAGTCAAGACTTTTTACAAAGGCTTGTGAAGAAATGGGAAGTCAACATCAATCACTTCTAATTCACACAGAAGTTGGATGGCTTTCAAGAGGCAAAGTCCTGACCAGGCTTTTTAAGCTGTGCAAGGAGCTTCTAGTATTCTTCATAGGGGAGGACCTTTCTGCACCTAGCAAACACGCCAAATTTTTATGCAACAAGTGGCTCATGAAATATGCTTACCTCACTGACATATTGGGAAAACTTAATGAAGTTACTACATCTTTGCAGCAGAAAGATACAACCACAATCAAAGAGAGAGACAAAATAACATCACTGAAACCAGACTTAACTTTCGGATCAAACATGTAAATGAGAAAAACTCCGAATGCTTTCCTCTTCTGGTCCAGTTTCTGAGCAAAAATGAATTGGAAATCAAAGCTGATGTGCACAAAAACATTTGTGAGCATTTAATGAACTTCATGAAAT
Source organism: Acrochordus granulatus (assembly GCA_032468055.1). Lineage (NCBI taxonomy): Eukaryota > Metazoa > Chordata > Lepidosauria > Squamata > Acrochordidae > Acrochordus > Acrochordus granulatus. Next base: position 126,944 of record JANHZU010002281.1, on the reverse strand, counting down.
CTCTGTTGAAGTACTTCCCAGACACTAACAGGGACAATGAGTGATGCAAAACCCATTTGTCAACTGAAATATACCTCACATTTTGTCTGTACCAGAGTTTGAAGATCTTATTGAAATTCAGTGTATCTCTGCTTTAAAAATGAAACTTGAATCTGTGTCACTGAATGACTTTGGGTAGGATTGATAGACATATATCCATCAGTAACTGAATAGGCTATTCAAGCTCTGCTCCCCTTCGTGTCCATCTATTGTATCTGCCCCAGATTTACACATTCAGTTCTCAAATATAAAGCCCAATTTCAAAACTATTTTAAGTACAAAACTAAAACAATTTCATTACATTAGGCATAAATCCAATATTTACCAAAATAAATGGTAAATTTATAGCCAATATTTTCTTGTACCAAAATAAAGGTTTATGGTAATATCCAATGTTTTCTTGCACCAAAATATAGATTTGTGATTAAACCCACTATTTTCTTGTACCAAAATAAAGGTTTGTGGTTGTATTTAAAATATTTTCTCTTTATTTCCAAACCTACTAAATTATTCATAACATTTAGGCAATAGGAGTTGATGAAATAAGGAAAAATGTTGTGGGTTCACAATGATTAGTATAAATCAGGGATACAGTTAGGGTTCTGCAGAAAAAAAGTCTTCTGAAGGGTTCCATGACCGAAAAAGCTTGGGAATCGCTGCTCTAGAGAATGCATTCCACATGCATTCTCTTGAAATGCATGCAGCTCACCACACTGAGAAGACTTGCTCTCCAACTGCCACATATTCACCTTGACAAACTGCTGATACGGCAATTCAGTTAGGATCCCATGCAAAAAAACCAGCCTTTTAAATCCCTGACTTTCACTTCAAATTTGAAAAGAGTTAGTTTTATGCCATGACTTGTTACTAAAAGAATTGATCAGTAGACCAAATCTTATAGTTTGAGGAAATGCTATGCTGTCTTTAGTTTACCCCATCTAATCAACTTCTCTTTCTTTGCTTTGCATGCATAGCTCTTTCCAAATTGCATTTTATGTAATCTTAAAATTCATTAAATGTTCATAACCACTCAAGTCTTATAGATTTTTTTTTCATTGAAAATTTACATCTATTAATTCTATGGAGATTTTTTTCTGAACAGTTTCATGTATTCCAGATTATATTTTTAAGGTTAATCTAGATGCTGGAAACTTAAGTATTCAGGGCAAATACAGTACAATTGCACTTCAATTTACTCATAACTGTATTTCTTCTTTGTACCACAAATTTTCTAAAGTTATGATTTCAATAATCATGCTTTGTCAAGTGTAATCAGAGAACCTATTATCACAAAGCATCATTATAAAAAACTGCTGGAGGAGTTCTGTTGAAGTAATTTGAAGTATGCATTCATTTCATCATGATTTGTTTGAAACTTCCTAGTATATTTTCCTTGTAAAAAGTGATAAAAACCCTTAACTCACCCAGCTTAGAAAACACAAAATGAAAAGAGCTGAAAGGGACCATACAATTATGTAATAAAATCTCCTGCTCTAAAGCAGGATTATTATCCCTTCTAGTAACTACCCCTCCATCTGTATAGCATCCAATTATTATTTGCTCCTGGAATAAGGTTTAAATCTAGGAGAAAGTATGCTTTGAAAATTGCTAATTTCAAGCATTTATTAGCTTGCCTATATAAAAAAATCTATTATAGGGCTGGCCTTTGCATATATATATAGTTTTAAGATATATAAAATATATAAAATGTCCGAGGTTTAGATAATTCTGAAAGATACTATTAACATGAACTCCTATAGGTTACACTCAAGTTTATTTTTGTCTTACCCTGGCAGACTTGATGAAGATGGTGGTGGCAAGTCAGGCGTAAGGACATACAGGCTGTTATTTTTGGGCAAGTGTAGAGTTTTTAGAATAGTCTGTAGGAAAAAATATATATTTAGAAGCGTCAAAATGTTTCCATCAGATGCCTGTATCTGAAACTAAAAGTGAAACTGATGCAAAATTACACATGACATTAGCAACCACAATTCTGTGAGTTAAAAAAAACATATGTGAGGAGGAACAATTAATAACAAGTGCAATAGAAACCTTGTTATGCTCCTGATCTTTCTCCCATGAAAAAAAATCCTTATTAGTAATAATGATTGGTAACACTTTAAGCATTTCATTCATTTTGGCCCTCAAAAGGTTTCACTGGAATACAACTGCATTTAATATATAATGTACAACATTAAGGACTGCAAGTCACAAGCTTTCTTCTGTCACTAAAGAAATCAACAAGCTTTTTTCTATCACTAATACCCATATTAATTTCTGACAAAGCGCAGCAGCATCTCTTCTTTATAGCTGAAAAGTCTTACAGCCACAGAAGTTAATTAATATTGTACATGTTTGATCTTTAACGAACCATGATGTTTGTGAAACATGAGAAAGTAACATGTCAGGCTTGTCTTATTTTCTAATAAGATCATCAATACATTTTTAACTTGGAAGATTTCTGTCCATTGCCTTTTTTTCAGCAGAGAAAGCCAAACACATCTTGCAGATATTAGGATTACGATATGTGGTCTGTTCTGACTACATTGGGTGGCATTTTTAATGTAAAAATATTCACAATGATTCATCTTGTTTTTTAATAATAGTATGCTGTTTAGGAACTTCTTGATCTGGAACCTTTCCATCTTTAGTACTGGATGGGGCTGCATTGCCCGAAACAGACCCAATCTGGGGATCCTTCTGGACCCATGACTCCTGCTCAGAGAAGGTGGCAGTCATGATTAGGAGGGCCTTTTCACTTTGTTGTGCACATCTGTGTATCAGTTGTGCCCACTGTTGGATTGTGAGGCTCTGCTCAGTTACTCATGCCCTGCTCACCTTCCAAATGGACTATTGTAATCTGTTGTACATGGGGCTACTCTTGAAGAACACTTGGAAGATTCAGCTGGTGCAAAACGTGGTGGTGCAGACATTTATGGGTACACCTAGAACGCTTTGCTCTACAAATTGCATTAGTTGGCAATTTTCTTCCAGGTTCAATTCAAATACTGGTTTTGATCTTTAAAGTGTATAAGACCAGGTTATTTGAGGGACCGCTTCTACCCAGTCTGTCCATCAGGTCCGGTAGGAGGGGCATGCTACAGGTACCATCTGCTAAAATGTTTCATCTGACGAGTCCCAGGAGGTGACCCTTTTTTGCCATGGCACCCACCCAGCATTTCTACTAAAGTGAAATTAGCCCCATGTCTACAGACATTTATAAAATCCCTGTAAACATGTTTTTTTCAACAGGCTTGGCGAGCCCAGAGAAATCGGGAGCCCATGAGATCTTACACTGTATGTAGGATGCTGGTCTATTCTCCTGCAATTTTATTTTATTCTTACATGTATTTGTACTTGTATCTGTTTTTAACTGTTGTTTTAATTATTTTAACTGTTTATTTATTATCACCCAGGATCAGATTTATGAGTTAAATGGTTATATAAATCTGATAAACTCAGTAAGTAAATAATGTTTGGAACTCATGATTATTGATAAATTATTAGGTGACATTTATATGCTATAATGCAGTCACCCTTTTCCCTTGCTGAGAATAATAATGGGGTATGTATGTACGTATGTATTTACTGCTGTCCACTTCATTCTGAAAAAAAAGTGACTCTGGGTGGCTGGGATTTAGGAATTTGAAAAGCTGACTTATATGGAGTCAGATCGCTATCTAGTTAGCATAAGCAGAGTACAGGTAGTCCTTGACTTATGACTACAATTGGGACTGAAATCTTGATCAGTGAGCAGGGCAGTAGTCAGTGAGACAACCGCATTACCGCTTTGCCTAACAGCTGCAATCCCAACACTCCTAATTGCAATTGTTAAATGATCTCCCAGGTTGTTAAATGAATGAAGTCCCAGATAAGAAGCATGGGGTGCATTGTGAAGGTGAGGAAGGCACTGGAAGAGTCACATTGAGCTGCAGGAGCTAAGTTAAAAACCTCAATATTTTAGCAATATTCCTGCAGCCCAACAAAGAATTTCCATTCCCCTCCATCCACTGTAGGGGGCAGGGAATCCTTCATTGGGCTGCAAGAACGGAATTAAAATCGTGAAGGAACTAAAGGGTGGAGTTTCCATTGCAAGACCCATTTTGCCATTTGTCACCTCTGCAGATAGCCATGCAAACTTATCTATCCTGTTCACTCAATGGAAAACTACCACCTCAGGCATCAGATGACTGTCTGTGTCTTGGAACAAAAAGATTTGTTATTCCTATCCAGATCATCAATGATAACAACAATATTCTTCCCATAGAAATATATGCAACCCACTATGCTACAATTCCATAAACAGCTGATTAATAGCTGGTTAATGTGCTTTCAATTCCAGCTGGAAGATTATGAATACTCATCTTGGATTTTATCATAGGTTCTGCTTTTGCTTTCTGTATGCGGTTCATTTTTATTTTATAATTTGTTTGAATAATTATTACTTTTCTTTGATGTCACACATCACCCAAAGTTTTTGGAGCAGGTTACATATTGTCAATAAATAAGAAATACTAAATAAACAATGAGGTAACTATGTAGATAATAAGTATTTATAATGAGACAGACAATCTTGCTATTGCTAATTGGAAAAGGAACTGAAGAAAGTTCTGAAAGGACTGCTGCAGAAGTAAGTTTTCTATAACCTTTTCTCAATCACTGATAGTACATTAGAAGAAGTGCTATCAGAATGATATATATTCAGTCCATCTTCCCTTAAGCTCTCTGCATAGAGACATATAGAAAAGTATCATGCTATGTACAGACTTTATATGATTTCTATCCTCTCCCCATTGGGGAGGGTGGGGGAATTCTCTGTATTTATACAGTGTGTGTGTGTGTCTGTATACAGTCAATGAAGAAGAAAGTACACCCTCTTTGCATTCTATGGTTTTACATATCAGGACATAATAAAAATTATCTGGTCCTCAGCAGTTCTTCAAAGTAGGTAAATACAACCTCAGATGAACAACACATGATATATTACTGCATGTCATCATTTACAAAAAGAAAGCCAAAATGGAGAAGCCATGTGTGAACAACTAAGTACACCCTTACCACTTCCATATATATGAAGAAGCTAAGTAGCAGCCAGGTGCTGCTAATCATGTGCCATTGATCAAATGATCATCAGCAAGTATGACTACTTCTCTAAAAGCCAAAGTTTTACGAATCTGCTGGCCTCCAGCACTAAGGTGTGTGTTAAAACAATGCCAAAGAGTAAAGACATCAGCAGTGATCTTAGAGAAGCAACTGTTGCTGCCTATCAATCTGGGAAGGGTTATAAGGCCATTTCCAAACCATTTAAAGGCCATCATTCTACAGTGAGGAAGATTACTCACAAGTGGAAAACATGCAAGACAGTTGCCAATCTTTCCAGGAGTAGACGTCCTAAAAATTCACCCGAACATCAGACTGCTATGCCCAGAGAAATTGAATTGCAAAAAATCCAAGAGTTATATCTCACACTCTACAGGTCTCAGTTAGCATGTGAAATGTTAAAGTTCATGACAGTACCATTAGAAAAAAAAATGAACAAGTATGGTCTGTTTGGAAGGGCTGCCAGGAGGCAGCCTCTTTTCTCTAAAAAGAACATGGAAGCATGGCTTAGGTTTGCAAACTTGCATCTAAATAAATCACAAGAATTCTGGAAGACTGTCCTTTGGACACATGAGACCAAACTGGAGATGTCTGGCCAGAATATACAGTACCACGTTTGGCAGAAACCAAACACAGCATATCAGCACCAACATCTCCTACCAACCATCAAGCATAGTGGTGGAGGGGTGATGATTTGGGCTTGTTTTGCAGCCACAGGACCTGGGCACCTTGCAGTCATTAAGTCGGCCATGAACTCCTCTGGATATCAAAGTATTCTAGAGTCAAATGTAAGGCCACCTGTCCGACAGCTAAAGCTTGGCCTGCACTGGGTCATGCAACAGGACAATGATCCCAAGCACACCAGCAAATCTTCAAGAGAGTGGCTGAAAAAGAAAAGAATCGAGGTATTGCAATGGCCCAGTCAAAGTCCAGATCTCAACCCGATTGAAATGCTATGGCAGGACCACAAGAGAGCTGTGCACATTCAAATGCCCACAAACTTCAATGAACTAAAGCAATGCTGTAAAGAAGAGTGGGCCAAAATTTCTCCAAAATGATGTGAGAGACTGATAAAGTCATACAGAAAATGATCACTTCAAGTTATTGCTGCTAAAGATGGTTCTACAAGCAATTGAATTATAAGGTGTATTTAGTTTTTTACACATGGCTTTTCCATTTTGCCTTTCTTTTTGTAAAATAAATGATGACATGGGGTAATATGTCATGTGTTGTTCATCTGAGGCTATATTTACATACTTTTAAGAATTGCTAACGCCAGATGATTTTTACTATGTTCTGATATGTAAAACCATAGAACTCAAAGAGGGTGAACTTTCTTTCTCACATGACAGTACACATATACACACGCACACACAAACACATGCACACTGTGTGGGGTTTTCAGTTAGAGTGGCCATCAGAAGGCACCAGTTTCATTCTTATTGGGAATCTTCAAACAAGAAGCATTAGAAAACTTAAACTAAATGAGGAGAATTTACTGCACTGCATATTGTCCAAATATCAAAGTTAAATATTATCCTTCATAAATATTGTGCCTTTATACAAGCAATTATGCCATCAAATTCAGAATATTTTAGTTGGCAGAAAACCCCAAATAGCCATTGGCAAAAAACCTGTAAGAAATATAAGAACTTACACTATCATCTACATCTCCAGTCTTCCAGCCCTTTAGCAACATTTTTGATGCAGGTATTTGAAGCTCATTTTCTAAAATATGTTTGATTTCTCCTGGAAGAAAACACAAAGGAGAATCATAAAAACTATTTCTGATTTATCTTTATAAAGCATAAGCAAAATAAAAAGTAACATCTAAGAATCCCAAGCATTATTCAATCAAGGTATTTTAAATATATGTTTGATGTTAATTTAAATATTTTAGTTTACTCATATAAACACATATATAATATACAATAACATTAAAATGAAACACTGAAAATGTTTAGAATATATCTAAAGAAGAGAAGTACAAAATAATAATAAAGATTATACTTGAAATGGTATTGAGTTCTATTGTCTTTCCCATCTTAGGTAAAATGGATTAAAGGAATTTAGAAGATTTCATTTTCTAAATTAAAAGAAATTTATTTTATTGATTTTTATTTGTTAGATTTCTATGCCGCCAAAATCTGGAGACTCTTCTGAATATGTTTACGGTGTATAATTTGGGTATATTTATGCTTTTAGGTTCTAAAAATCCTTCTAAGCGGTTTGAAATGTTTAAAATTTTCACACAGAGTGGCTTCTTTACCAACTTTCTCAAACAGCAAAAAGCTATCAATTGAGACCAAACACCTTTTCAGCTTGGCATGATACACAATGGGATGCCTTCTTTCTCATGGTTGTTACTTTAAACTTTTGAACAAGAAAATGAGGACTGATTCTTGGCTCTTCTGTATAAACGTATTCTGTTCCATCACTCAAATTTGGTCCTCAATATCACTCACAGAGTATGTTAACTGTTAGCTAAAGGCTAAACTAAAATAGAATTAATTCCTTAAAAGTCTTCATATTTCTTTTCTCGATCAAAATCACTGTTTTGATTCTAAGCTCCACACACAAGTTTGTTATTTTATTCAAAACCCTTTCAAGAACTGAATTACTCCACTGGGCAAAATTATACAACTGCTGTTCAATAGCAAATATAATGTGATCAAATGCAGAATATTAGTCTCATGCCAAAAAGCAGATGTCATCCAAGCTCTTGATGATTTTAATTATTTCGCTATTCACATGATCTATGTTCCTTCCATCTGGTGGACATTTTGTGCATTGCATCACTAGAAGGAAAAAGTAAACATTTGACTTTGACAGAAACATTTATGCACATAGTCCACAATTGTTTTGGCAGGGATATGAACTGAAGATGTTAAATATCAAAAGGATAACATATCTATGAATGTATCTAATAGCTATAAATGTTTTACAAAATATGTTAATGTGGTGGCTAATAGTTGTTTCACTGCATGCATTAAAAAAAAAGGTAAAGGTTTCCCATTTTAGTCATGTCCAACTCTAGGGGTGGTGCTAATCTCCATTTCATAGCCAAAGAGCCAGCATTGTCCAAAGACAGTTCTGTGGTCATGTGGCTGCCATGATTATATGCTGAGGTGCATGTAACGCTATTATTTTTCCACCAATTTAGGCAGTACCTATTTATCTACTTGCATTTTTACATGCTTTCAAACTGCTAGGTTGGCAGGACCTGGGGCGAATAATGGAAGCTCATCCCATTAATGCAGTGGTGCCTGAGTCACGAACTTGGGCTGCTGACCTTCAGGCCGACAAGCCCAGCATCTTAACCATGCCCCTCACTGCATGCATAGTTGATGGCAAATCCAGCTTTGCTTCTATATAATGAAGTGACCCGGAGCATGATACAGATGGAAGGGATTACTGTTGAAACACTAATGAAAGTATGGCCTCAGTTTAGTAAAAAGTATAACTTAGGACACAAAAACAGAATACAGTCCGGGGTTTTTTTTTACTCTTATTTTAATATGTAGAACTTGATTTTGCATTTGAATCAACATAAACTGCTTCACGCTACCGATACTTTGACTAATGTTCTTACATACTTTCTCTTTATTTTCTCTTTTCTCATTCTCTTCAAGTACAGATATATCTCCACATATGGAAAACTGTTCCAGATGAATACAGATTTATGTGCAAATTCTCTACAGATACCAATATTTACTATAAACTTTTTTGAGAAGGAAAAATGCACACTTTTTTTAACCTTACATATATTTCAGTAGAGACCATATTTCATCCTTTCTTTCATGTCAACACAAATGTCTCTTCTATCTGCCACTTCTAGAAAATAAATCAACATGTATCAAAAAAAATATCCTAAAATAGTCCTCTGCTAGATTTAAAAAAATGAGCATCTATCAACTGAAGTAATCTTTAACACATTGATATTATTTTCTGTCTTGGAACTGTGCAAAATCAAAAAAGAGACTGAGGACTTGGATTACAGCTAATTTCAATACAAGGCACAACCGAGTGAAGAAGAACTGAACTAATAATGGGAAGGAAGTGAATAGCCAAAAAAAGTTGCTTGGCAAATAAAACATATTTGCCACTAGGTGTCACTCTTTGATTATATATTGCATGCTATTAAAAAAACTGGTTCTGGGCATTTGACAAAATAAGCATATGATTTTTATATTGCATCTCTAACCTAAATACTTATTTTAAAAGGAAACATTTGGTTGCTATCCCTAATCATACAGAAGATGCAAAAGTGTTTTAAACAAATCATAAAATTGCATCCTCTTTCTACCAAGCTACTCAAGGGAGCAAAATAAAGTATGAATAATATGAGATTAGTAAAGAGGAAAACAAGGTGCTGCAATACTATTTCTAGCACAACAAATAGCATCTCTGAAATGTCTAATAGTACCATTTACAGCAAAAAAGAAATTACTGTATTTTTCAAATCAACAGTAACTTCAAGATGACTTTACAATGAGGGCAGAATTCCCTTTTTTGTCACAGTGATCACTCTCTCAATTCTGGCATCACTTCAAGCACAACATTTTCTAATCTTTAAGCTGAATTGCATGCTTTGTGATTCTAAAATTATATAAACGGGGATATTGTACTTTGTATTAACATGGTCTTTAGTATCTTTGATTATTTTGTCCTTGTCATATAATTATTAATCAAATACTTAAAGAACTCGTTCAAGTTCTCCCCCACTCCTTACTCCTTAAGAATAAAATAACACTAATTTTACAAGTGATGCTCTTATATACCTTTCCCTGGCCTCTCAAAGAAACGTATCAGATTTCAGATCATTTATAGCTATAAACCTCTGCTCTTTTAGAAATTAATAACAGCAAAAGCTTCAGAGCAATTCATTAATCTAAAAGATTTATATAGCTGCCCATCTTATTTAACATAACCCTGGCAGCTCATAGACAGTAATAAAACATTAAAAACAATAAAAAGCATAAAATTACTACCAACAAAAAGCTAGATAAACTGCTTCCTTGCAGAAAAGAAATGAATCATGTATCCAAACACCTGCATACTACAGAATACACAGAAATCAGTCTCAAGGTTTAATTTTGAAACTTTTCCTCCTCCCCTGTCAAGCCAATGGACTTTTGGCCACGCTTTTCCTGAGCTTGAGATTGAAATACACCTGTTGTGTGTTTACAAAATGGTTCTCCTGGCTTTACTGGTGGTTGGCCAATTTCAGCTCTTACACTTATTCATATTGTAGTTAAATATACTATTGAATTTAGTATCCTGGTTTTTTTTCTCATTAGTTTCTTACCAACTGTAGAACTGTCTTCAAGCACCACATCCACATTTCGGTCTCTGTACTCCACTCTGAAGTCAAGCATTCGTGGCTGTCTTTCCACTATTTGCCTGGATGGCACTACATGGCGAAATGCAGAAGAGGAGGAAGCTGCTGAAGATGATGATGGATGACTAGCAGGCCTTTGTATAGCCTCTCCACTATATTCACTGAAAAACATATCAATTTGATTTCAAATAAAGACGATTTTCCAAATTAGGGCAATTTATGCACATTCATATGCTTACATGTATTAATGTAAATTATGTGTATTAGCTGTGGCAAAAGACTTGGATTTATACATGCTACTGAGGCTATGAAGAATGAGTAGACATTTCAGAAGTGGTCAAGTTCTTGATGAAATTGTTGTTGGTGAAATGCTAAAAACATAAAACAGACAATATGAATATCAAACAAGGATAGAGGAATAGAGAGAACGTTCTAGGAAGGTATTAAGTATCAACAGAATGTGACCAGCCTACACCAAACCTCATGTCCTGAACCAGCCAATAGGCATGAATCAATCAGCAAAAATCCTATAACAAGGAATCAAGCAGGAGGACTGTATATACATAACATGATGTCCTTATAGTAGAGGAAGGTAAACAGAACTGCCTTAAAATGTTGTGAAAACAGCAAGCTTGTAAAATACCATATAGAAAAGTGGCAAAGTATTCACAATAATAATGAAAATATAATCTAACATCTTCTTAGCCTGCAACCACTAGGAACAAACCAAGACTTCTTGCCATTTAGTATGTGAAAACATATGCAAATGATAGGTAAACAATAAACATTTGGAAGCTGACCAAAGACCAAACATGGGACAGTTGAACATGCCGGGGTCCTTATCTTCTTCTTTCCCTATTCATCTTGGCAAATAATCAATCCACGAATGAAAGAGATTCCATTTACAATCCAGTTACAGCTGAAGATTAATCCATATTATCTACTCTCCCTTGTCTTCACTTTGGCTAGCTTCCAAAGTTTGATGATATAAATATCTATGACTGCCTGCCTGAATGAGGCCCGATTAATAGTTAACATTAACATTTAATATATAATATTTAAAGTTCCAATTCGCTTGGGTGTCATATTTTCTATCATCTGACTCAGTTATATCTTGTACAAATGAAATGGTGTTGTATCATATTTGAGTTTTATTCTGATATTTGGCATGCCTTAACATTTTCTCAAAAGTTCCTGAAAGGAAAACTTGATTATTTTGCCTTGTTTGGGGAATCTGTTAAATAAATGTGTGTGGCTCTTAAATATGAAAGTGCTTCAAACAACTGGTTTCACTTTATGAATGTTATTTGAAGTTACTTCCATGAACTGCATGAACTGCATCCATGGGTGGTAAGCATTTTGTTTCTGAACAAAGACCTTTTGATTCTCTGAATTATATGCCATAACTAAATAAGACTTCCAATTAATTCTGCTAACATCCTGATCTGCAATAATCTTAACAGTTGTCAGGATTTTCAAAAGCACAGTTATAAATATAAAATGAACTAGATGCTAAACCAAAAATATTCAGTTTCAAATACACCTTTGTGGTTGAAAGCAATGTAACATCAATTGGATATTAAAAAATACAAAATACTACAAAATGGTGGTATTTTACTGATTTTTGTAATTCACTAGCCCAGATTTGTTTATTAACAAATATGTCAAACATATGATAGGATATGCTGTTTTATTTTGGTCTGATTTGCAAGTATACAAATAAAATGTACTTCTTCCTCTTCTTTTCTTATAATCTGAAGAATATTCATGGAATATTGTTAACAATGAACATAGATAAGACAGAATATATCCCATCTACTAAAAACTATATTGGGTTCCTGTTTTTTCAAGTATATTTTAATGTAAAAACTATATGGCTTTAAACGGGGTTGTACAATTTGTAGTCCCCCTTTCCAAAACTTTTTACTACTTTTCATGCAACAGAAGGGGGAAAATATAAATGTTCTGATTATATTTAATATTATATTTAATCAACTGAATTATACTTTTTAAGTAGCTTTGTCCTGGATATGTCCACTCTTTTTGTCCAGGGAGTTTGGATTAGAGTTAGGACATACCCTAGTATGTATGCTCAAGTGTTTAAGAAACATTGCACTCCCTCCTTCTCTTTGTTCTGTAATGCTTCTTATAATGTGTCATGACAATGCCAGCTGTTCTCTCTCTAAATGAGAAACAACTACCATCATGGTCACATACATACATAGGCTCCACTTTGGAATCCCTTTCCCTTGGAAACAGACAGCAGGCAGACAGGCAGGAAGATACCCAACTGGACACTATTATTATTTATATCTAAATAAAGTTTTTCAAGGTTCACAAGGAGATAATATTTGTAATTTATAAAAAGTATTTATTTTCCACTTCTATTTCTAAATTGTAAAAAAAGAAGATTTATCAGCATTGTCCTAAGGAAATCATGCAAAGTATAGCTTCTGGAATTCCTTCCAATCCTTTACCAACAAAGGCCATACACTGCTTTCTAAATATGGGAAGGCTGCTCACCCTCTCTCTGGGTCATGTGATAAAGAAAGAAGGAAGGAAGAGAGCAAAAAACAAGAGTCAACAGCATTCGGAGCTGCTGCCCACTGCATCTCCCACAGGGATGCCCTGAGGGATTTTCTTCTTCCACCTGCTTTAGTCCTTTTTCAAACTTAACCTTTCTATTGCTTCACACTAAATTTGGTCCTGTTCTCTTCAGCTTTTGAGTATTTGAGTATTGAGTATTTTGGCTGATGACCTGACCATTTTTACATGATTTATTTCCAACACTTTGGGCTAGGAAAATTTTTAAAAAGGAATATATGAATAAGGCCCCACTCATGGCCATTCATGTCCTCATGACCTCCCATTTGGACTACTGCAATGCACTCTACACGGGCTGCCCTTCAAAATTATTTGGAAGTTTCACTGGTGCAGAATGTAGCTGTCCAGGTAGTAAATGATCCTGGTTACTTGGCATACATAACACCATTATTTTGTGAGATGCACTGGCTGCCGTTGTACTTTCAGGTCCATTTAAAGGTATTAGTTGTTACCTTAAAGCCTGGTTTGGGATTGGGTTACGTGAAGGACTATCTTTCCCCAGTTGTTCCTGCTCATCCAATACTCTCTGGCATAATGGGCATGCTCCAGATCCTGTCAGCCCAGAATGCCATTTGGCAGGCCCCAGGAGGTATTCCTTTTCTATAATAACTGCTGCTAATAACTTTTCCCCTCCAGAAATTAGGATGACCCTGACTCCCATGACTTAAAGACTTGGTTCGATGCCAAGGCCTTGAATGTGTGAAGAGTCTTGTCTTCTGTTCTGTGCTAGCAACTGCTGACTGTGGTATCTTACTTACCTGCCATGTATTATAATTTTTGTATTTGCAATTGGAATTGTTTTCAATTGACTTTAAGATTCACTTCTTACAATCATTAGATGAGATGGGTGGCCATACAAATTGAAAAAAGAAATAAATTCTAGTTATTACAGAACTATGAGGTATAAATTTAAAATATTTAATATATTAATAGTATTGGTAGTTTAAAATGTCTTATCTCCTATCTATTTTTTAATTAGGAATCTTACTGTATACTGACCTTTTGGTTTTCCATCCAGTGTAAACTACAGACATACGCTTATAAACAACAACTAAGTACAAATTTGTACAGTTTTAATATTAAACCATCTGTCATCTTAACCATTGGCTGCAATAATTTGCATCCTGCTGCATCACAAATTATGTTTGAGCGAAGGGGAAACAAACAAAAAAATAGAATACTGTGATTCTTTTTTGTACAAAACCCTCTTTTCTTTCTTGCTAATCAGAAAGAACAAAGAGTAATTCTCAACTCCAAAACCATGGGCAGTTTCAGAGTTAAGATGAACAATGGGTGTGCTGTGTTTAGGTGTATACATTTCCATGCAAAAATATATTGGCCCCAATTCAGAGATTTTTCTGGGATGGAGTGGGAAGCAAGAAGACTACTCCTTGTGAAGATCTTTCCGGCCAGATGGTCAATGCAGTTAGCTTTTAAAACTCAGAAGAAAAGGAAAGGGATCAGTCCTCACATTCCCAAACCACACTGATCCCTCTGTTTGCTTCTGTCTGTGTTTCTACGTGTCCCTGTTCCTATGCAATTTAGGAACACAATACATGAAGCCTGACTTCACATGCATAGTTCTTTTTTATGCACTGTTTAACTCATTAAATGGACAATATTTTTTCAATTTACATATTGTCCCAATAAAACCAGGAAAAAGCATAGAAAGTGAATGTTAGCTCTTTTTTTAAAAATGCAATCAACTAGTGTTAAACTTGTGAGATTTGATGACTAAAATATTATAAATGGGAAATTTTAGGACATTTTCAACAATTTCCATTCTTTCACTGTGTCCCAAAAAAATAATTATCTATTGCTATACAGTACTATATTTGACCCCCCAGTGAGGCACCACCTTGCTGTGGTTGGGGGGCTTGTGTGCTCAAATGAAGATGAGAGCTCTGCCAGAGGTTCAACCATACTGGACAGGTCTCATCAGAGGAGCCAGACGAAGAGTGTCTC
>JANHZU010002281.1:82100-93214 GCA_032468055.1 Acrochordus granulatus | reverse complement strand
AGTGCATCACTCATACAGTTTCACAGAAACTATGAGATGCATAACAAACAAAACTAAAAATGCAGACCTCATAAAAAACTTTAACAAATTATGAGGTGCATGGCTCTAAACAATAGTTGGCTCAGCTCATAGTTCTGAAGATGATGTCTACTTCATAAGGCCCAACAGGTTCAAACCATTCCTAGATAATCAGGCAAGACTTCTCCCTACAAGGCTAGCATCCAACTTTGTACGACAGATGCTGAACAAATTGTTTCACATGCCTCGCAAGGGTTCTCCAAGCCCCCTGTATCCAAGAAAGCCCATGTCACATAAAACAGGACCATAGGAAAGCAATATAGATGGAAAAGTACTGCCTCTTCACTGCTCTTATTGCCATGAGATAGGTCCTAATCACAGATCTAACCTGTCAAGTTCCTCCATGTAGAATGCCAAATGCTCTAGACATCTCTTCTCTTACTTCAACTCCCTTAGCCCCTGTGACTAATTTGTGAGAGAGAACAAGATGCATAAATGTGATATGATCCAAAGCTGCACTGTCTTCTTATTCCAAATAGTGTTCAAGACTTCAGATGGAGCATCCACCAGACCAGCAGGAACAATCCCCAACTCCCACTGAAACCCATCCAGGTCCATCAGTCACCAGGGACAGACCAATCTAGTGGGCAAGCGAATAGTGGAGCCAGGGAACCCATGGTAAGCAAGGTATGATCTGACCATGACAAAAGGGGCATCAAAAGCTCCCCCAATTTCAAATTACATAGTACTGTTCTGACAGAAACACTGTATCTGGTGTTTGATCATTGTCCTGTGTCAGGCTCTGGATGACTGGGATAGACTCATGGCCACCATGGTGGCCATGAACTCCTGAGCTGCCTCAGATTCCATGCCCAAAGAAGGCAGATTGAAGTCCCCCAAGACCATAAGTCTGGGGAATTCCACAACCAACTTGGAAATGGGATCAAGGAGCTCAAGCAGGAAGATTGCTGTGCAGCAGAGAGGCTAGTACAACAAGCTAATTCTAATATTAGCTGGCAGGCAATACATTAATCTTTCTCCAATATGCAAAGTACCTCATGGAAGAAAATATCATTCTACTTTCTAAAATGAACTTTCATGATACTCTGCTGCAAGTGTTGACAGGATAGAAAGAGAAGAAAACTTCCAAACTCTGCTGAAATACTCTTATCAAATGACTCTTGATATTCTGGCACCAACTGACAGAGAAGAAAAGGTATTTTTTCCATTCCTTCCAACACTAGGAAGTTGCAGTGTTACATATTTAAATTAATGACTTAACAGACTCAGAGGAAGTGATTGGAGAAATTAAATTTTTTAAATCCAGTAGATATTACATTTCCTTACTTTTCCTTTAAGTAGCTTTGTCTATTTTCTTAATAAACTATATTCAAAGTAATTGAACAATATCTTAACATGACTTCACAGGGAAAAAATACTGTATACTATCTGCAGCACAGTCTGCTTGCTAGAATTCAATCAGTTCTGTTCATGGAATAATCCATTTCACTCACATAATAGCATTCCTGGATCCAGAATAATAAATGTAGAAGAAAGCAAGTTGTCTGAAAAAAGGGAGGGGCTCCTCAACTGTCCAGATTAACGTTAGTGTTCTATAACAATAAAATCCGTTGATGCTGCGCAGTTAATAAATTTGCAAAGAAAAAGAAGTATAGCATTCTTGTTAAAGCAAAGTTTAATGATTTTAACAAAATAAATAAACACTTGATAAAACATTGAACAAGACAGGTTCTGGCTACACAGCTAGCAATTATTTTTGTAATCTATTGATATAAACACCTGTTGTATATACCCACTGTACATAGTCTAGGAGAATATCTATGATTAAACTGTTGCAGAAAAAAGCAAGATAAAGATTCCTTACAAAATCAAGAATCAATACATAAACTTCTGAACACAAGTATGATGAAACATAACTCATACACTATAAGAAAATATATATCAATGGTACAGTCACATAGCCTGAGATAGCCAGATCTTCCCTCCTAAAAGAAGTTATAATTCTTAAATTCAAATGCCAAAATCACTCTCTTACATGTAATATTTATCTTTTAACTAATTAGTTTAATGGTTAAGGCAACAGGCTAGAAACCAGGAGGGTCATGACTTCTAGCCCCACCTTAGGCATGAAAACTAGCTGGGTGACCTTAGAGCAATCATTCTCTCTCAGCCCAATTTATCTTACAGGATTATTGTTGTGAGGAAAATAGGAGGAGGAAGGTGTGTTAAATATGTTCACTGCCTAAAGTTATTTGTAAAAATAATAAAGGCGAAATACAAATAAATGGTATACATACACATTAAACAAATTTGGAGCTATATGAGATTTATGTATATCACATCCACCAATTTAAAAAAATGAAGTCCCCTCAGTAAAAAACTGAATTGGATATATAAAGCACAAAATTAATGTAGAGTTTTTTTCAGGACACTAAGCAAATATTCTGCAGAATCAAAGAAAAAGTTGATCTAGTGGTTAAAATACCAGGCTAAACCAGGAGACTGTGAGTTCTAGTTCTGCCTTACTTATGAAAACTATTTGGGTGACTTTGGCATTGTCTCTCAGCCCAACTCATCTCACAGAGTTGTTGTGGGGAAAATAGGAGAAAGAAGGAGTACTGTGTATGTTTATCAGCTTAAGTTATGTATAAAATAATAAAGGTGGAATAGTTCTTTTTTTTTAATTGAGCATCACAGCAAAACCTGCACTGCTGCCCTCCTATAAAAACAAAGTAGTAAGGTAGGCATGTCCAACCTCGGCAACTTTAAGATGTGTGGACTTCAGTTCCCAGAATTTCTTAGCCAAGTTGCCAAAGTTGAACACCCCTGTAATAAGAGTTTATTATAGTTGGTAGTTATTATAGTGAACACCAACTACCTATTATTTTCCAAATAATTTTTGCTTAAATTCCTTGTTTGGTTCTCAAAATACTTCTCCATTCATGGATTCACACTTACAACTATAAAAAACACTTCTGAAGGCTACCACATATGGTTGCAAAAATGTGGACAACCATTATATGACAGCAAAGAATTATGACTTTCTGTTCATCTCTGATGCTTCTAATGGTTGCCCATGTCTTTTGCAATTCATAAGAACTCATAACTTTCAAACAATATATATGTATGACAATTATTAATTGATCTGAATTACTTCTAAAAATCTTTATTAAAATTAATTTTCAAAGATAATATAGTAAGCCTAAAATTACTAACAAACAAAAAAAATAACTTTAAATGCCTATGCATGCAGCAAAACAGATGAGTTCAATCTAAATCTAGAACATATGTGTTCATATATATTCTGGTATTCTATCAGTACAGACACAGATCTAGAAAATATCTGTTCTTAGATTATTTTGCAAGCAGTGTCCCTTGCAATGATTTCATTAAACTGCAATGACATCAATTACATACTTGTTTTCTGATATATGATGAAAATATAAAAAAAATTACAGACAAAAGGCACCAAACCAATACAAAACCAAAAACAGACAAGTAATTAGAATAGAAGGAATTTAGTCATCAGGATGCATCACTTCTTGACACTAGGAAAAACTTGACATCATAGTGACTGAAGTTTTTTTGTCCACATGATAATCATCTGATTATTTTGGAATTATTATTTAAAAAGGAGAAAGGCCCCAAGCACGTCTTTTAAAACTGCAATGATGACAATTAACAGCACTTGTTATGCTTCTAGTATACAAATTCTGTACTAATTGAAGTTTTTTAAATCAATGTTTTACGGATCGGCACTTTAACTGCTATTAACTATTATAACAGGAGTGGGAAGATTTCATAATACAGAATGTATTACAGTCAGAGCCTATGCCCTTTTCCTCCAATCTAATTTTAAAAATACTTTATGCTATTTCTCGTATAGAGAATATACAGAGGGAAGAAAATATATACAGAGGGGGAAAAAACGATCATCCCCACTTTCTGTTGTATGGAGAAACCCACTCCAAAAAGAGCAACCATCCATCCTCACTATCTTTTGCATCATCAAAGACATTCCATACAAATAGAGGCACAAATACAGTGGAACTTTGGATTGCGAGCACCTTGATCCAAGAGATTTTTGCGAGACGAGCAGAATTTTTTAATAAAATTTAATTCGGTTAACAGGCAGCAATTCACAAGATGAGCACCGCACGATGAGCTCATGCAGGAAATGTCACAACAGAGCCAACAGTTCTTCTCTCTCGCTGCATAAAAAGTGTAAATTAAGTGAAAGGCATTCAAGAGAAAGAACTCCCAAGACTCAGACTCCGGATTCTCCTTCCAAGCAATCTCCCTTCCCCTCCTCTCCTCCCTCTCGTCTCCTCATGACAGCTGGGACTCTTTCCAAAGTGAAGGAAGATTGACCCTCCCTATTCCCTGTCACTCACTCACTCTCTTACTTTCTCTCACACACACCCTGCCGGCACCATCCAGCCTGTCCCCCTCCAACCCATCTCTTCTCCCCTCTCATAGCATGGAGGCAGGTTATGATGAGACATTTCCAAACATTTCCAAACCGCCCAGGAAAGACCCCTGGAAAGGCATTGCCAAAGGAAAAGGGAAAAGGCCGTTTTGCCTCGAGTGGCGGTGGCGGCAGCAGATCCTCCCGAACCAACAGGGGGTACCAGACAGCAGCCAATGCCAGAATCTGCTTCAAAGCAGATCCATAAGTGCTAGTTAATTTGTTCTATTACTGCTTTATATTGTGTGTTAATCATTGTTACTTGTTTCAGATATTAGGGACAATCATTTCTACATAAAATTCCATTAAAAATGATTTTTTGCAAATAGTTTGGGAGGCGTGGAATGGATCATCCGACTTTCCATTGCTTCCTATGGGAAACCTCATTTCGGTTTTAGAGCAATTCAGACTAAGAGCACTCTTCTGGAATGAATTAGGCTTGCAATCCGAGGTTCCACTGTATTATCCTTCTGTCTCTTCCTGAATAGTTCTCTCCTTTCTCTCCTTCAGCATTCTAGAAAAACTGGGGTGTGATTATTCTCCATACAGGAAGAACTGGGTGAATTAGACTTTGGCCTAAATGACAAGGATTTTCATTGAGAGCCTGATCTCTTATGTTACCTAGATCATTGGAGATAGAACTATGGTCCAGATTAAACCCTCATCCTCATTCCCATATTGGAACAATCAGGAGCTTCCCCAAATATAGACAGCTATAGCCATATTATATATGTCCAAAAATGGACTTGCTATGGTTAAAGAAAATTCTGTCATCAAGGCCATCTAGTTTCTTGCAACAAAAAGGATTAACAAGCTAAATTCCAAGTGTATAAAACTAGATAACTTGTATCTGTCTGCATTAAAAATGTCTATTTATAGTAGAATATATGTAAAATAAAACATTGTGCACCCATTGTAATTTGCATCTTAAAACTACCAAGACATGCTGCTATTATGCACTGAAAATTTATGTTAAATGTTATATTTATTTCTTTTATTGTGTGCTTTTCACAGCTGTGGTTCATTAACAGGGTGTTTCAATAATACATATTTAAAAAAGTTCACATGAAAAGCATACGATATGGCAAAAACAAAATTCCAAACCCTTATTAGGGCAATAATTGTATTAGTACCATACACAAAAATGTGCTCACTTTAAGGTCTTGCAATGTAAAAGTGGTATTTAACACTAAGAACATGCTATAAAAAGAAGCTAATAACAGCTCTGAAACTGTTTCAAGTCTCACTGAACACAATATAGTAGCCATGTTGCTAGTCAACTGCTGAGATTTGCACAATGCTCAGACTTCCCTGATAAACAACCACAAGGAAGAGATATTTTTATCAAGCAGACACAGAGATATACCCCCAGCTCCTCCCTTTTTTCTAGAAATAGGAAAATTGAGAGTCCTTTTAAAATGAGGTAGAGGTTGCTAGCCAGAGGCTGGAAAACATTTGTGTTGCAAATTTCCCCAGAGAGTCTCAGGTAAATCACTACCATCTCCAAGAAACTGAGAACTCCATGTAAACTGGAATAGTGGAAAAATATGCTTCTAAGGAGTCTTAAAAAGATAAAAATAGGAAGCTAGGATTTCATGCTAATCTGTTTTCTTTGTAGGGGTAATTGCCTTTATTACTCCATAGAAATATCCCCAATGTTCTGGGTAACATAAGAGATCACAATTCACAATTGGGTAATTAATCCTCTGTCCTTTCAAGTTTTTGCATGACATTATACAAGAACCCTCTTATAATTGAAATTGTCTTATTTCTGGGATTCCTTCTGAGGTTCCAGCTGAAAAAGAGCAATTTGGAGCCAATTAGCAACATCTTGTGGTCTGACTGGACATAGTATCTAGTTTGTAATTTTATGTTGCTATCCCTCATTTGTAACAGTTTTGTTATTTATCTGTCCCAAGTCTACTATATTTAATATCTTCCTTTTAAATAAAATTTGATTGTATTTATCTCTTGTGAGATTGGTCTAGTTCCCAAGTAGAAGAAAGAAGTGTTCATCTCTCTAGTGATAACAGAAGAAAGAAGTGTTCATCTCTCTAGTGATATATTTAGCAGCAGATGGTGAGGAAGTAAAACTATTTTTTTCCTTTGAACCTGAAATTATTTCATGTTTCATAATTTGCCTTTTAATTGCCAGTAAGGCAACAAAGGTATGTGTCGTCCTCTCTAAAACAAATAAGGGTAAGAGAGAACCCCAGGTGAGGTTTTCCCTGGTAGATAGATGGCAACAATTCTAACTACCAAGCATTACACAAAGGCAGGAGGCAGGAACAAGGTGTGTTTTTGAGAACGGAGTTTTCAAACTTGCCATTACAAGCTATAAAAAGCTACTAGATCCCTTTTAAAATAACCTTACCTCAGTATTTATTTTCTTGTAAAACTATCACATATAATTACAATGTCACTGATTTGGTAATGTTTGGTATTAGCTCTAAAACTGCCTCAACTGTTAAAGTAATCTACCGATTACTTAATCCTTTCACAAGAATGTATTTGTTCTTTAAAAAAATTGCAGAAAAAATTCAAAGCTATATATGAATTTCCATCATGACAAAAAGATGAGATTATGAATAATCTTGAATTAAATAGAAAAACACAGAGAAATTAACAAAGAACTGACCACATACTGGCTTCAATGAAATTATAACATCAGTGATCATTCCAGTCTGATATTTCAGTTCAACAAGTCATATGCATAAGATTATGATTCAAGCAACATATCACCAGTCACATCCTAACTTAAAATATATAGGGAAACAAAACCAAAAAGTAATCAAATTCAGGATCTATATCTATGCTAAAAGGAACACTACAATCTGTTCTCTACTATGGGTATATAAAAATATTTGATCTCAAACATCCAAGAAAGAATTTTATTAAGTCCCCTATAGATCCAATTCTTATTTTCTCAAACTCTTAAATCTGCCAGTATTACATTATGATATTATGCAGAAACAAAACAGAAAACTTACTCAGAAATTAGAATCTTGAAAGAGAACATATTTTACTTGTATATTAGTTCTTTCTTATTTCCTTGAGATGTATATATTGTAAAAAAAATTCCATTTAAATAAAAGCTCATATAGGAGAAATATTACTCACAAGATCATTTGAAACTCTAACAGAAATCATTCTAAAAGTAGAATTTTATACAAATGATATGAAGTATCATAAAAGCATAAAAGTATCATAAACTGCAAGTGATGCTATATAAGCCACATGACAAACAGATGTTAATCCTAGAAGTTGTAAAACCAATAGAAACAAAAGTACAATATTAATATTCCAATTAAAAGCTGTTATTCATGAAAAACTTAAATTTACATTGAAAAAGCACCCAAAGAGTAACATTAAACATTGCTGTGGGCAAACAATGTACTAAAGCATGCAGAACCTGGATTCAATTTCTATTTAAGTCTTTAGCAGTATAACATTGATTCATTAAGAAATAAAACTTTCTGAATTCAAGGATAATTACTCCCAGGAAACAATGCACATGGAATTTTAACTTATAAAAAAGTTGTTATCCTGTTCCTTGTCTATACCTATCAATATCATTTATATCTAAGTAAATTATGTTTTGGATTTTAGCATAAATCACTTTTTAAAATCATTAATTCTTAGCTTCAGAACATAGGAATGCTGATGTATATGAAAGTATTCTGATGATCAGGAAAATATATTTTCAAGGAAATTATATAACATAATTAACAAAAACTGAAATGAACAAATCAGTCCAATTCATGCTTGCTCAAAAGTATACCTTGCAATGATTAATCTTAGTCCCAGATGCACATCCATAGGATTCTGACCTAATCATATATTTAGTATTATTCAGATGCAAGTCCAGAGGACTGTGACCTAATTGGGTATATAATACTATTCAGTGATAAATTATAATCAACCTAAGATCTCAACAATTCTGAACTCATAAAATTCAGATAATCCAAAATTATTAGCAATACAACTGAATCCAATGCTGCCCTATTAGATTTCTGCTAGAAAAGCATTTGTAAATCTGCTACAGCGAGAGAATTGTTTCCTTCTGCTGATGCAAACATACTATTGGATTCATCTTTTGGTCTTAAGTCCTAATTAAATTGATAAAAATTAGTAATAATTAATAAGATACCACAAACTCCAACTGTTTGGGATACATCACCTAGTTCCTGATCCAAAACAGAGCATCATAGATTACTCTTTACCAAATGGTAATGTCGTTTTTTTTGCAGATTGAAAACAGATAGCATTTTGTCTTTTATAGAGCCCCTACTTCAACTATTGTCAGCTCTTATGACCGCTGTTTTTTTTAATTCTTGACACATAAGGTACTATACAAATAACCATGCAAATAAGCTTGTACTAAAAGATACCACAAAGTATTAAACTTAAAGCCTAATATATGGCAGAACAAGATTAAAATTTTTCTTTATGAAAATACTCAAGAGTGGAGTATATAATTGTTCAGCAAAACTCTTAATATTGCTTAATTAATAGGCTCCTGATCAAAAAGAAAGAGACCAGTATATTACTATACATGTTTCCTGTGATAATGTTTGCCACATAGATAAGAAAAGGAATTTAACATTTTGTTAAAATTTCAGTAATGTTTTATCTGACCTTCATAGGGCAATTCCTAGTCTTAAATTCCATACAGCATGTATTCTTTACAGAATCTCTTATATGCTAGAAAGTATATATCTGAGTACATACTTCCACATACTATTGTGATATATTTGACCTATCTTCTTTAAATAAGCATGATGCCCATTAAATGTGATTTCATTTGCACACAGCAAAATATAATTTTTAAAAAATCAAATAGAAGCAAATATTAACAAACTGTGACATCATTATTAACTTAAAACAGAATTAGGCAATGTGCACTTGTGAACATTTCCACCTGAAAATATAATATTCTCTGCTGGGGCATGTGATTTAGTTTATTCTATTTTTTTCTCAGATCTCCAGAAATTATTTCAAGAGAAACATCAGACACCAATTACCTTCCACATTTACCTCCTAATCTCCCTGTAAGTCTTGATGGACCTAAGATAAGTTCTTAGTAAATGAAGATCCTGGAGTCCAGTACTCCATTTTCAATGCCAGAAAGTGGAGAAATAAAAAGAAAGAAACATGTGATCTCATTCCATAAGAAGGGGGAAGCTTGCAGATGACAACAAAGAGATGGGACTGATTTCAAAGAGAACTGAAGTAATCTCTCGTTTTGATGGTGGTTCATATGTGAGAGCATAGACAAAAAGAATTTGGAGAAGAGAGATCTGTGGGTTCAAAATAATTCTTTGTTGCTCTGAAATTTTCTTTACATAATAAATTTGGCTTTCTATGAAATAGATACTTTCTGGGAAGTGGATACACATGCATTTGTGATACCGATATTTTCTGACTATTCCAAATATGTTCAATAGCTCAAAAAGGATGAAAACTCTAGAACTAAAATTATACGTATAAGCCATAATTTTTTTTGAAAAGCCATATACAAATGATACTAAGTTTGAAATTTTGTACACATATTAAGGGATTCAGATCCAATGATTTCCCAACTGATTTATAAATATTATACAGAAACACATAAAGAATCCTAATTCTTACAGAGAAGCATGTTGCAAGACAGAGCAAACAACCATATGTTCGTTCTCCTTATGTTTTTAACTACAACTCCTATTATTCCTTGTTCATGCCAGTTAGAAATGATGGAAACTGAAATTCAAATAGCTGCTTTCTGTACATTTAAAACCCAATAGTGATTCTACCTTACCCTAACAAGTTCTTGATTATTTCTCCAAGAGCTGAAATTATAGCACATACAATGTACCACTAAATAGATAATACATTTGATATGTTAAGATAAACATTAAACAAGGGGGAGGGTTTTTAAAGTGCAAAAGGCACTAAAGTACTTTTCTCATCTTTCATTCAAACCCTTCCTTTTAACATCTTCTCTTTCGACACTACATCTGAGCCCTTGGAATAGGGGCGGGTTTTTTATAATCAGAGTATTTTATTTTCTATCCTGTGGAATTTATTATTAAAAGTTTAGCAACACAGTCAGAATGAATCAGATATATGAAGGATAGAAATCTTTTAAAGTATTTTTTGAAAAAAACACACAACTTTGCCTCTGACTGAAATTATGTTGTTCCTTCATCTCTTTATGAAGACGAAGTAAAACATTAGCATTATTCATGTTTCTTGGGATTTTTCTTGTCTCTTAGATTATCGGCTACAAAGAATCAGCTTTATTGTTGTTGTGGCTCTCTACGACAATATCGGAGCACGACTCGCCAGTTCCAGAGCTTAAGCCCTTTCAGAAAAGGGAAAGAAACCGAGAAGCCGGGAAAAAGCGAAACAGAAAGAAAAGGGGAAAAGGAGGGAGGGAAGCAAGGAAAGAGAGCATGGTTAGAAGAGGGCAATGGTGGAATTTGAAATTTACCTGAAAATCAGCCAGTATCATTTCTCTGTCCATGCTGGACGCCAATGCAGCCGGGAGCGTCCCCTCCTCCTGCCTGAACTGCACACCTGGAGGCTGCTGCTGCTGCTGCTGGCACGAACGGGGCTCCAGGGAGCG
>JANHZU010002281.1:46268-67423 GCA_032468055.1 Acrochordus granulatus | reverse complement strand
ACCGGAAAGAAGCTACTGTTAAAGAACGGCGGCGGGATGTCGTGAAAAGCGCTGGCGGAGCTCCCACTGCCCAGCGTTTCTCCGCAGGCCCGGCGGGGGAAACGGCCCGAACGGCGGCTCCGCGGCCTGAACCGACTGTCAGCCCAGCAGGGCGGAGGAGGCGGGGCGGGGGCGGCGCGCTCGCTCGCTCGGCCTCGCCCTCCCGCGCAGGCCTTCCTGCTTTTGCCGGGAACGCCGTAGCGCCTCCTTAAATCTCTGCCGTTAAAATGTGGGCGGGTGTTTCAAGTCAAAGAGCGCTCAAATGTTTTTGCTTTTCAAAAAAAGCTGAGGTGGAGAAGTTGGGGAGGGAGGAAAGGGAGCCCGCGGACCGGAGGAAAAGGAGGAACCGGCTTTCTCGGCGGCAGCCGCAAAAAATTCAGCGGGCTTGACGCGGCGACGGCAGCTGCAGCGCTCGTAGAACCGGCAACCTACGTGCTCTGCGCGGAAAGGAGGCGGCCCTGCCGGCGGAGAGCTGCTTTGGCGCCTTTTAGCCAGCCTGGGATTGCGCCGCAGGGCTCCTGTCAAGGGCCGCCGCCGCCCCTCTCGCTGCCAGCGCTCGGCCGCCAGAGGAGGCGAAGGGGACGCGGCAGGACTGATGCTACCGCGCCGAGACGACCCGCCGCCGAAAGATGCGACGACCTCTCGGCGGCGACAATGTCTGCGGTCCGCCCAGCCCTCGCTCGGCTCTTCCAGTCCGCCCCAACCCTGCCGGGTCCGCCACGCGCCCGCCGCCCCCGGAGGAGTTTAGCAGCTGATCACCTGCCGGCGCTGGTCAACCCCCTGGCCATCGCGAGCGGACTGACCCCGCGCTCCCGCTGCCGGCCGTGCAGGGCGCGGCGCGGCGGAGTCGAAGAACCGGCCCATCCGCAGCGGGCCGAGAGCGAGCCCGGCCTTCGAACTCGCGAACGGAGCCGCAGCCTCGAAAGAAGCCTGCCCCGGCCTCGGGCGGCGCCGCTGGACGGAACGGTGGGTCTGTCTTCCGCCCCTTCTCCACCTCCCCGCTCCCACCTTGCTGGTCCCTCTCCGCCCGCCGCCCGCCCGCCGCCCTCCGTCGCGGGCTCGGGTTCCTCCGAGCGTCGGATCCGCCTGCTGAAGGGCTCGCATCGCTTTATGCGTCCCGGCCAAGGTCCGGGGGGGGCGGGGGCTGAACGCGTTAGAGGTGCAGAGATCTGCTTTTCGAGCGGAGCTGCAGCAGTATGTGTGACGTGTGAACCAAGGGGCGGGCTTTTGGCAAGGAGCTTTTTTACGAGTATTTACTACAAGAAGGTCTGCTCCAGAAGATTAACATCCCCGCTCCTGTCAGTTTCCGATGGCCATGCCCGGCTAAAAACAATAATAAGATAATCAAATACAAGCCAGGTTTTCTGCTCATTGGCGATCGTCATTCGCCCTAAGGAATGGCCGAACCTTTGGCGAATGAGTTGGCGTCCGCAGCTGCCAGAGGGGACCTAGCGCAAGTTACTAATTTGTTGGAAAATAATATAAACGTCAATGCACAAAATGGATTTGGGCGAACTGCGCTGCAGGTTGGTATCTGGGCGGACGGAGGCAATCGTTCACCACTAGGT
The DNA here is from genome assembly GCA_032468055.1 of Acrochordus granulatus. NCBI lineage: Eukaryota > Metazoa > Chordata > Lepidosauria > Squamata > Acrochordidae > Acrochordus > Acrochordus granulatus. The sequence goes on along the minus strand of JANHZU010002281.1, from coordinate 65,816 downwards.
GAACTGGTTTGACGGGGGGAAAGGACCGTTTTAAGAAGGGGAGGAAAAAAATCAGCATTTTTTAAAAAGCGAGTTGGTTGCCATATTTTATAAGTTTCACGGCTCCAACTCCTTAAGTGACGTACTTGAAGTAAAACCTGGTTTTAATGTTTCTCTAATCTCGGTATCAACCTCGTCTGCAAGACACCTCGTCTTTTTTTTAAAAAAAAAATTCTGGGACAGGGAAACAAGTGGCAGAGGGGGAGGGGGAGGGAAAGGAACAATCCGGGCTAGGTCGTGTTTCAGAGCAGGTCGGTAAACACCTCATTTTTGAAATCTGGATTATATCTATCTGGGTATCTGAACAGGGGGTGCTGTCGACTACTAAAAGGGGCCAGTCGGGGCTTCATTTTCTTCTCACATTCTGGCGAGCATGCCCCCCCCAAAAAAACTATCGCCATTGAATAATTGCAATGTACAGCAAAACAATGTGGCGATCTAGATCACGAAAATTCAGTGCTTTGTTATTCACCATCCTTCGGGTGCTTTTTGATAAATCGGAGGATCGCTTCACTGCGAGAATTTCCTTTCTGTAGGTATAACGTCGTATACACCCATTTCCAGTGTTTAGATTTACAGGCGGCTGCTGGAGCGCTTCCAGCTACTAAAACCCTGCACCCGCTGAAAGATGTTTTCCTTTGAGAACATTGGATAACGGTGCTGAAAGTGTTCCATAGGGAGGGGGAAAAGCGGTCAGGGTGCCCAACCAGCTAGAGAAGAAAAAGGTAGGTGAAAATCTGGGAAGATTTTCCAGTGCAAGACAACCGATCTGGTCGGAAGTACCGCGGAGTATTCAGCAGGCTCCTTAAAGAAAAGCAATTTGTTAATTTAACTACAGACAGGATCCACTTTCTGAAATATTAGGAGAGAGGTTAGGAGAGAGGTCCCTGTTGGTGAGGGCTAAAAACTCGAGCAACACAATCCCCTCTTTAAAACCCTCTCGTAATATGACCTTTCATGGTATTCTTTTCCAATTGAGCTCAGTAATCCTAAATTATTTTCCAATTTGCATAGGGCATAAATGCCTTGAACCCTTTTAGGTTCTTCTGAAACATAGCAGGTAGGTCATGTTTGGAACTAATCACAGAATTAGGGCTGTTGAATAAGAAGTGCAGCTTAATTTCCACCTCTTTATTGAGCTGCCAATTCTTTTTCTTATTGTATAATCAGAACCGATGATTTTCCGCTCCCCCCCATGTCCCCCCCATCTCATGATCTACAGAGATACATCTCTGTTTATTCAGCCAAGGGCATGTCTTTTCTACTTTTCATTGCAGCTTCATCATAAATTATCATTTGAGGCAAGCTACAAAGACATACACACATCTCTGAAAAAAAGGTAAACACAACAGAAGGGGTTGATTCTTATTTTCAGTATGTGTAATCCAGAAAGATCTAGTGGGTGGATGATAAAACTTGAGAAGATAGTCAATATTGCTTACCATTTAATAGACATTGGCTTCTATGGTCTCATACAGTTAATTGATTCTGTCTCCTCTCTGAACTTTTTTCCCCTCTTTTTGTCCTTTCCCCCTTCTTTTTCAAATCAGGTGTTTAATGAGTAGGCCTCTTTTTTCAATTTGGCCAAGAAGAGCTAGGCTTAGGCCTTTTCTTGCTATCTGTACCCTTCCTTTGTTAAAGCACTTCCACATGAGAAAAAAAATGAGAAACATCTAAAACTGTCTCTAAAATTGGATTTTTCTCAAATTTGGTTTGGTATCCTCTCTAACTTTTATCTTCCACAGTTTTAGGAACCTGATCCTAAGTTTTGAATGTTCATGTTAATTTTATCATGAAAGCTAACTGCACTCCTGCTATTTGCATTCCAGATCGGTAAACAAGAGAGCTGGTGATTGTATTACAAAGGAAGAGGTTATCCCCTAGTAAACTATCATATTTTTAGCTGTTGATCTACATTCTGGGTCTTATATTCTCTCACACATAACTCCTTAATATCCCTCTTGTTTTATGGATCTTTCCAATTTTGTTTACTGTAACTGTTCCCCTTTTGTATACTAAAAACAGAAGACAGCATTCCTTGCAAGAAAAAAATGTAAAAGGCTATAGCTATATTCTCTTATAAATGGGTAGATAAAACAAAACTGAAGAAAAAATATTGAAAACAAAAGAACATGTCATCTTTGAAAACTGGCTGTTTCCCATACCAAAGCCTGACCGAGGTGTAAACTTTAGTATGTGATATTACTAATGATTTGGCTGTGACTTTTACAGACACAAAAGATTCAGGAAGCAAAAAGTCCAAGAGTCTCTAAGCGGGGCAATCCTAACTAAGAAAAATTTATAGAATTAATACATCAAGTCTTTTTTTCCTTTCATCAGAAACAGTACAAAAGACACCGATTCTTAAGAAACTGCTTTTAAGTGATAATAACAATGTTTATATAGAAAAGGGAATGTTTAGGGAATCCATCAGCTTTTTAAAACTTTTTATTCAAACTGAACATGAGAAGTAAACAGTCTTAGAGGTACTGATTTGCATTTACCTAACAATCCCAAATGAAACTAAAACTGCAAATCTACCTATACATTTCCTTGGGCAAAAAACCCTCTGAATTTAATAATATTTCTTTTTAATAAATGCATTTGATTGGTTAGTTAACAGATATGGGACAAAGGAAACATACCTATTCTTGCTGATTAAAATATGATATCTGAGTAATCAAAGTGTTACTCTAAAATATGATTATAAAAGGATTACATTTCAGTTCTTTGCCAGTGCAGAAGCAACAGACCTTTGTTTTTAATAGTGATATTCATCTAATTTCCCCTTTATCTCTTTAATTCTGCTGTTTTTCCATGTTTGCTTGCACTCTCTTCCCTAAGAAAAATTTTAGATGCATCAAGAATTGCAAGACACGTTATAATCTCAATCTGCTGTCTGTCCTTTTGTTTAGGGTACTTTTTATTTTGTTTTCAACTGCAATAGGAAAGGCTTAAATAAGGGAAGAAGAGGAGCTGATTATATCAACTGTTTCTCATATATATATTTCCTAATAAGTTACAATACATACACTTTGTTCTTCCTCACTTTATGTGAACACACCTTTAGAAGTAGTCATTTAGGTCATTCATCCTTCATGTCACTGAAATATGGATCCCTTGGATTTTAGACCTACTTTCCATCTAAGGAGGAAAAGACCATCAGTATTATACAGCTTTTATCTTAGCCAAGAATGCCATCCTTTTATTATTTCCCTGGCTTTTATATCTTATCATGCCACAACTGGAAATAGGTTTTTCCCATTGTTGCATTTGTTTACTTATTTTAATAATATTTGTTTCTCTGTGGTGTAGGTGGGTTTCATAGCAATATGCTTTCATATGGCTTCTCCATTGATGTAGGTCTCTAAAAAGATTTAAGTTTGGCTTTTAAAAGCTGGAGTGGGAGAAAGGTCTCTCTTGACTCCATGGACCATTAACACCGAGGACCAAGCCGAAGGGCAGAAATGCCAAATAAAAGGCAGCTGCTGGTACCATCCCAAAATATCTTGGCTTAGAAAGCCTTGCAGTAAAATGAAGCCACCTTAGCACCCTGTTTTTCCAGGACTCTAGACTCCCTCGCAAACTTTCACATTGGCTTCTTACAGCCAAATCAAGCAAAGACTCTGCAGGTAAGGCCCAACCAGAGCATGAGGACACACATGCAACATGTGTGAATCCAGCCCCAAGGGAGGGAGCACGTTTCCCCTCTGCCCACTGTCTCTCTTTTCTCTTCCTGTCCTCTGCCTTCAGGTGATGAAGCTGGGGAATCCAGAGATTGCCAGGCAGTTGTTGTTGCGGGGTGCCGACCCAGATCTCAAAGACCGGACCGGCTTTGCTGTCCTTCATGATGCGGCCCGTGCTGGCTTCCTTGACACGCTGCAGACTTTGCTGGAGTTCCAAGCAGATGTGAACGTGGAGGACAACGAGGGCAACCTTCCACTGCACTTGGCCGCCCAAGAGGGCCACCTGCCTGTCGTGGCCTTCCTCCTGGAGCGCACAGCCAGCCGGGTGGAGCATCGTAACAAGAAGGGAGCCACTGCCTATGATCTGGCGAAGCTCTACAAGAGACAGTCTGTTGCCAAACTGCTGGAGAACAGCAGGTGGAGGGAGGGCACCCTCAGCGGGGACTGAAGCCCATCCCTTGCTCCGAACTCCGAAGTGCCTGCTTGTTCATCTGTTGCGTCTCCTTTCCTCTCTTTTTCTCTTCATCTTAATCAATATATATATATAAAATAGGTGGGGTTGGTGTTTTTCAAATGCAGACATAGGGGTGATATTTTTCCTTCTGGGGAAAAATCATGCCAGTAGCAGCTTTTCACAGAAGCGAGCAAGAAGCCAGATAGGTGCTCGTTTTTCTTTATGAATGCTTTTTCTTTTTTTTAACTTGGTTTGCTTTTGCTGCTCACCTCACTCTTCACTTAAGGGAGATGGGGGAAAAACTGTTTTTATGCTTTCTGATAACTTTCCTCTCAAAGGCTTACTGTGATTTCCCCTCCCTGAACATGATCTAACCTAACAAAGGTTAATATTATATGAAACAGTGCATGAAGGAGTGTACATGTGAAAGACCAAGTATATATTTGAAAGACCTTTTGTGTCAAAGGGGGAGGTGGGGAAGAAAAGAGAGACTTTTGGACATGTGAATCACAAAGTTTTGATGAGATGGATAAGCTAAGAAAAGGTCTATGGAGCTTTCATTAAAAGTGCTTTCATTGTTATTTTTTTCTATTTTTATAGTCATGCCTTTCTCCTAAACATCTTTTTTTTTATGAAGGAAGTTCTGAAATCTGGCTTTCTTCTAGTTAAACATGTTTAGGACCAAAGGTTCAGTTGATTAACCACTTGCATCTGAGCAAAGAGGCAGAGAAGAAATCCCAATTTGGAGTAGTTTGAATAAGGAAGATTAAATTTAATTTCATAACAAAAAAACAGATAGAATTTATCAAGTCCAAAGTCACACAAGTATGAGGATGTGACATCTTGACTATTTTCACAAACACAACAAGTTTAAAATAAAAGAAAGTATAAGATTAGATCATGTTTATGATTAGATTTTTGAAATGCTCTAGATTTTTCTCAAATTAAGCTGCAAGACTAGTACGAGTTACTCAAATGAGTTTCAGTAGAAAATCCAGAATAATCACTTATTTTTTATTTAGATTGGGATTTTTGATCAAAGCTTATTTTACAGAATCCACAAATTTCTATATACAGTATAGTATAGAACCTCAGAAGCAAAAATGAATTAAATTGGATTGCTTTAAGCTTCAGTTTTCAATATATCTACATGGATTTGAGCTGCCCTGAATTCAGTGAATGGAATTCAGTTCTGAGCAGAAGTGGCTAGGATTGTACTGTGACTTGGGTTCTAAGTGTGTTGAATAGAGAAGCTGACTATTAAAACATATTTTGCATGGGAATAAAGTATAAGACCTCTAACTTTTATCAATTATTTAGAATAATCTCATCCTGCTAGTTTTCTGATTAAAAACTTTGCTGCAGTAGAGAGAATTCATTGCTACTTATCTCTGCAAAGAATTATTTGCATCAAGTATATCACAAGGTGGAATGTGGGCCCCAATGGCACCAGGACTGTGAAGATAAGAAATCTGGGAAAGTGTGATGTTTCATTTGACTCAGGTCTTAAATTAATTATCAAGAGGGGTTACAAGTCCAGCTACATTGGTCAGTTTTAGTACCTGAAATTTGGCTCAAAAACAGGAATTTTCTTTTTTAAAAAGAAAGGATTCATAAATTAGATCAGGCAACTTTATTCCCAGCATTATACCTGCATTGTACAAGTGTCTCCTTTCATGAACAGATGTTTCAGAAGGGTCAGTTAAAAAACAACACAATCTTATCCTTTTCCAAGTGATCTCTTTTTTTTAATGAATTAAAAGCTTCGACATTAAAGACCAAACAGTAACTAAAGGAATTTGCTTCCTATAAAACAAACCTCACATTTTCTTTTGGTTGGACCTGCCCCTCCCATCCTCATGAGAGGCTTAATTTAAAAAAAAAATTAGTATTTGAAAAGCTAATAAATAGGCAAGCTTCTATCAGATGATGGAATTTTATAAAGGGCTCAAAAAAGTCAAATTGTTAGAAGAGAAATAACATGCTGAACTCTGTGGTTTCAGAAATGACTTGCATGGTTTCTTAGTACAAGGCCAAAGGAGGCAGGAATGCTTTCTCTTTTTCAAAAGCTAAAAAGGGAGGGTTTTCATAGATAATGTACCTAATATGAATTTTTAGTATTGTCAACCTAACAGCAAATAGCATTAATTTGAATTCCCTTAAACAGTAATGCAGAGTTGGGAAATAAATCAGACTGGAAGTTTTCTCAGTAAGCCATCGACTTATCTATGCTCTTTAGCTGTCTTTCACTTGGCATCGACGCAGCTAAAGAGTAACATCGGTCTTAGAGATGGACAGTTTACACTGTTATTTCACTGGGACTCATTAATAGGTAAGCAACTTTGAGACTGGTGCTCAATCGGACAGTGTCTGTTTCACTAGTGCTTGGCGCCCGCCTGGAGTTCAAGCCAAAGAGGTATAATTTTTATCTCAACACTAATATTTGGATTCCCCACACCCAGCCCCCTCTTTGAAGCAGGTCGACGTTAAATATGGACGGACGTTTCAAAATCTATCGTGAGCGCTGCGCGTTAGGTGGCAACGGCGTGAAACTTCGGGCTCAACGCATCCAAGGCGCGCGTGTAAGTAACCGAGATCTTCAGCTAAGCCGACTTGCGTGGAACAGGTGTGCCGCCCCAGACTCCGTCCGCCCAGAGGAAGGCGCCACTTGTTCCGCTGGGACGGGAGACGTCTTTCGCCTGGCGCGGGGAACAGAAAAGGGGACGGGGCTCAGGAACGCCCCGGTTCGCGGAAGCTCCTGCGTTATCTTGCCGCCCTCCGACTGGTACGGCACGGAGCTGTCTTTGACCAACGGAAACCTGGCCTCGGGGCTTTGGACCTTCGGACCGGAGATTTGCTACTCCCAAGTAGACGTGGGGAGAGCTGAAGCAGCTGACTTGTCAGAAGTAAGTGCCGTTGAAAATCCCAAACGTGGAATAAGGTAAACGTCAGTTTGGAAGACGCTGGTAGGATGGGAGATGGATCCTCCGCATCCCAGATCTTTCACGCCCTTCTTCCGAACAGGCGTAAGCCAAGGCGCGCTTGCTGCTCGGATACAAAGGGAGAGGATTCGAAAGCGGCCCGGGCACCCGTCTCGCTCCCAGCGTGTGTTTGCTAGATCCTGGCCATTCCCCCCTCCCAGGGAGGCGGGAGGAGTAGTTTGGCTGCCGCGGCAGAGCGGGCCGGACGCCCTGCGCCGCAGGTAAGGGGCTGCCAGGGCACACCCGAGTAAGCACCGCCGCCCGCGGAGCCGAGATCTGCGCTGGGCGTTCTGCCCCGGTAATCCGCGTGAATCCTGAACCGGCTAACTTGATTCCGTCAGATTCAGAAAAAAACTGGGGGAAGGGAGGGCCCCCTTCCCGTCCAAGGACCAGGAGCACGCGGCGTGGCCCAGGGACGAGGTGCTCAAAATGTCGGAGCCGCTCCTGGCCTCCGCGCCGCGTCCCTTCCTTCGCTCGGCGCTCCTTGCCGCTCCTGCTGGGAATCGCCCGAGGTTCCCGTCCGCCGCTGCCCCGGAGGCCAAGGCTGGAGCCGCGCGGGGCCCGCGCCCAAGAGTCGCGCGGCGGGAGGAGGGAAGAGGCGGCTGCAGAACCGTTACTTCGCTCCCCCCGCGCTTCCCTCCCCGTCCCCGTCCGCGTCCCTCCCCCTTTATGGTTTCTTTTCCCTTTCTCTTCCTGTCCAAACATTTTTAAATTTCCGCGCCTTCCCTAACAGCCTGATTGTGCAGTATTGATTTGGCTCTTTCGTCCGCGGGCTGCGCTGTCCGCCGTCTTCGCCCTTCTCCTCAGTCCGGGGCTCGCGTGGACCTCCCTGGCCCCGCGCCGGCCGCAGCCCCTTCCCCGGAACGGGCGAGTCGAGGCGGCGGCAGGAGCGACCTCTGATGCGCCCCGCATCTCCTCCTCCTGCCCTCGCCCACCGCGCCCCGAGGAGGTCTGTCGCGGCCGGTGCAACCTGCCGCGCTGGGTGGGCGAGATCTGCGGGTTCTCCCAGCGCTGAAGTCCCAGCCGAGCGCCGGGAACGGCGAGGCAAAGCCGCCTCTCCTCTGCAGTTTTCCTCGGCGAGGAAGAGGACGGCGGGGGAAGGCCGGCTGCGTTTGCGCGTGTCGGGAAGCTGCGGCTGGAGCGGCTCCTTTTCCTTCCAGGATCGCCGAAGGCAACTGTCCCGAGGCGGCCTTCGTCTGAGAGGTCCCAGCCCACGGGGGAAAAAGCGAAGGCAAGGGAGGTATTATTCAATTTTACGGCTATTTTATAATTGATTCTTAACTTCTTCCGCTGCCCTATAAACGCTAGGATTTCACACGGAATTCAGAAAGAAGAAAAGCACATTTGAGAATCACCTTAACTCAAGATCAGGTCGGATTCTGCTCCCAATATTAGCTCCGTGTGACTGATAGGGAGAAGGAAGAGATTTCTCTTGCCTTGTTTTAGAGGAAATTCACCACTTTGTTCTGTTATTTTCCCAATTATATCAGCCAAATGGGAGTTACAGTGTTGAGAAATTCAACTGTTTAGAAAGCACTTACCAAAGCGATGCCAGCACTTTGCAGCTTTTGAAATGTCTTCTATGGAAAGAAATGTGTGTATATGTTACAGTTGGTATTGTTTCTTGACGCCCTAAAGTTCCACATCTGTATCAATCTAAAAACTGAAAGCATCACCTTACAGTAGAACTTTTTTCGTGTTTTTATATCCTTAAATTATTTGAGACATGACTATGTTTCTAAATCCTATAAAAAATTCATGAGCTTAATAACACTTTCAAAAAGATCAGCCATTTTATCTTACTATCCTTTTCAGGCAATAGTGAATTTAATTTTGGAAGATCAGTACCACTCAGGAAAATAATCACACCATAGAAGATGCTATTATGAAGGAAAAACTACATTTCTTAAGCCAATCTTTGTTCCTTTTAATAAGACATTTGGAAAATAAAAGTTAACCTAGAAGCTTAATTAGTTACATCAAAGCTCTTGCTTATGTGTAAGTTTTAAGCAGCCAACAGTAGTAAACATTTGGATTCATTTTTTTGCTTCTTCTAAAATAATTTTAATAAGAGTTTGGCTTTTCTAATATTGGAAAGAAGTTTTTCATATGTTAATACAATACGAACAATAAAACAAGGATTATTTATGTTGCCTACATTAACATGTAATTTTTACTTACAATTTCAAGTTTAATTCTTCATGACCATAAAGATTCATGGAAATGTATTTGTGCATGAGAATAGTCGATATTTGAGAGCTGTGTCACTTAACTGATAACAGAATATGAATAAAGTTGATATTTTTAACGCAGTAAACTTTCATCCTTATATGGAAGATCATTTTAGACAGTCACACAATGTTATATATTATTCCAGTTGCTTTATCCCAGTTTCCTCAAATCAGAACAAAATAGCCATCATCAAATTCAAGTCAGAGCCATTTTACTAGAGGTTTGACTAGGAAATACCATTTCAGGCCTTTTCTGCTTTTCATTCTGAATGGCATTTAGATTGAGATTATGTTTTTGCAAAGGAATTTTCTTCAGTATATGCAAATATAAAGGTGATGTAGCATACATTTGGATAACTTTATCCATATTGTAATGTGTATAATTATGTTGCAGTGTATATATTACATTTTTTCACTTCTGGGATGTTGTAAACAAGGAATACAAGATATTTCAAAAATTTAAGTGGTTAAAAAGAAACAAAATTCTTGTGCTATTAATTAATCTCCCTGCATTCTAAAAGTAGGAAAAATAACATTGTCTGATAAAAGTCTACTTTAAACTAGAAGAAATTAATAGAATTTACACTTAATGAGACTGTCGGTTCTGTTTAGTCATTCTCCATCTCCTTGGTAAAAAATGAAATAGCAAAATGGAATACAATGCCTACTGAATATTTGTATTTCTGTTAACCTTAAATATAGTGCACAATATTTTGAATACTGTCGTTCTTGTTAGATTATTTAAACATAGAGTAAGATAAACAGCATTTAAGAATTAGGTTGTTATGTACTTTTTTATTTAAGCTTCCATTCTAAGAATTACAAAATGGGGGTCTATGAGAAGCATTAAACCCAATCTAGTCTTCTGTCAGGATTCTAAATGAAAGAATCATTGGAAGATGGCTGTCCACCCATCCAGGAATACAAGCTACCCCCAACTTCTATACCCAGATAATGGGTTTCATTGTCAAATCCTCTCATTAGGAACTTTCTGATCTAGCATTCAGTTGGAATCTGCTTTTCTGCAATTTAAATCCATTCTCCCTATTCTTATGCTCTAGGATAATAGAGAACAGGTCTTGCTTTCTCCTTTGTGACATCTTTTCATTAATTTGAAAGATATTATTTTATTCTCCTCACTCCCTCTTTTTCATGGCTAAACATTTCCAGTTTCTTCAAACATTCTTCATAGGATTTAATTTTCAGAACTTTACCCTTCTCTGAACCTGTTCCAGTGTGTCTAAATTTTAAGTGTGATACAGAAGTGTACACAATAAATTAGGTGAGTTCTGAGCAATGCTGCATGAAAATGGATGATTGGAAACTTTTATTGATACAATATCATACTGTATTTACCTCAAAATAAATTATTTTCAGTCATTGACCACATCAGCATTTTTGCAGCCACATCACATCACTGACTCACGTTCAGTTTGTAAACAGTTGCTATTTTTGTTTCACAGTAAAGTTTGTTTAGCTTTTTTAAAGCAATTTCTCTGAAAGTAAGTGGGTGTAATTCTGCTACATGTATAGAACCAAGTCCTTGAAAACTAAATTATTAAGAAAATAGGCACCAATCAGACAATTAGCTCTACTAATCTAATCTGTATCCCTTGGAAGCAAAAAGCAACGTATTGTAAGTGCAGAAAATTCAAGGAACTTTATTGTTTTGTTTTCCCAATTTGAATAAATATTGATACAATGAAAAAAAGCATATGGTTGATGAAATCAGAATTCAAGGATGAATCTGTGAAATCAATATGATTCTATGCTATTTCAGTACACTACAATAAGAAAATCAAAATATTCTTTCTATTTCGCAAAATAGAAATTTATAGCATAAATTTTTCTGGGCTACAGCCTACATTATTGGATGGATACATTTATATATATGATGATATATGCAAATATTATTACTATTATCCCATAAATGGGCATAGATTGTTACTTTTTCATATGTGCATTATTTATAATGTAGACCAACATACACATAGAAGTGGCAAATAAATTTGCATTGATACATGATATTACAAAATGTTTGATTTTTATAGGTAGATTCACAGCAATATATATAAACAGTGAATTTTAAAAAGCATATCTCATCATAGTCCTAAAGATGTTCTTGAGAAAACATTTTTCAGAAAACCTACTGCCTACTTTATTAGTTGGTACTTCTGCCAATTCATTTAATGGATCCATAGATACATAGGAATTTCAATATAACACACACACACTGCATTTTGATACCCTTTGGAAAAAATTCTAGAACTTTAGAAATAGATAAATGTCTGTCTTTTTCCTGTTACATACCCAATCACACTGGGTAGCTAATTTCACAAAAATGCTAAAGTACACTATAGCTTATTTGACTAAACTTGTGTGAACCTATACATTATGACTTAGCATTAACCATAAACTAGGCCACCATGGCTTTTGTAATAAATCATAATTTAAATCTTGTACCTAGCATTGCATGAATATACAAATACATGTGCTTAATCTGCTGCATGTGGCTTTTTGCAGAGAAATACATCCCAATATTGTCATGTAGGCATATTCATTAATTTCTTATATAGCTCAGTACTGTAGTTCCTTCTTATTGTCTTTAAAGTTCCTATCAAGTTGGAAACACATTGCTGCAAGAAAAAGTAGTACTATATTACTTGAACAGAAAGCAAGTTTTAAATAAAATGTTCTATGCTTGGTTTTGTTGTATTTTATTGATTTTATGAAGTTACTAATAACAACATCTGAAATTCTTCTGCTGATGCTTCAGTCTTCTGAAAAGCAGTAAATAGTAGAGAGGAGAAAAACTATTTTTAGACAGAGATATGGTAGGGCCTACATTAACCTTGCCCTGTTTGGTGTCCTTAAGACATATTGAAACACTGGATCTAAAATGAAGATATTTTTATGATCTCCATTTTTAGGCCTTTATGAACAAGTCTGTGTAAATTCATTGTTTAATTTACAGTACTGTGTGGTTTCCATTTTCTTGTCTTGTAGCATTTTTATTATTAGCATCCTTAAAACAATGATGTATTGAACTGGCATGGAATACCAATTATATTTAAAAGGGAGAAAAGGATTTTTATTATCTAAGTAATATGCATGATTAAATTAGACACAAATTGACTAATTAATATTATAGAAGACCTTACATCTTTACCCTCTTTTCATATGTACAGTCTGATGAATATTCATGCAGTATTCATGTAGCCAGTTTGGTCTTGTGGTTACGGCACCAGATACTACTACACTGTGAGTTCTAGTTCTAATCCTGCCTTAAACATGAAAACCATCTGGATGACTTTGGGTCAAGCACTCTCTCTCAGCTCAACCTACCTCACCTCTAGTAGGAGAAAGGAGAAAGTTAGCAGCCTCGAGTTATTTATAAAAATAATAGAGGCAGGATAAAAATATATGAAATTAATGGGTCACTTGTTTTGAAGAATGCTATTGCCTTATTAATGAGGAGCAGCCACTACTTTAATTTAAATCCCTAAGCAGTTACATCTTATAACAGAACTACTTCATTTGAGCTGCAAAAATTCAGTTGAACAGTCTATGAGAGCAAAGAAATAGATTCTGAATCTCGTTGCAGCCATCTAGTGGTAATCCATATTTTTTCAGCCCAGATAGGATATCTCTTAGTAAAAAGCAGATGTTTTTGTCATCATCTTCCTTGGTCTATTACACATTAAAGAAAACAAAAAAAAAGGGGAGGGAAGGGGAAAGAAAAAGATTTTCATTAACAAACTGGATCAAATTCTAAGCCTATAATTAAGGTGGGCTTCTCTATCTCAGCAATATCAATTTTATCAATATCAGAATTTGCTCTTCTGTTTATTTTTAAATCTGTCAATAAAGCTGATTTTTTTAGTTCCACTGAAGTCAATGGAGCTTCCTTCTAAATAGAATGGTATATAGGTCTGTCCTAGAAGGGAACTGATTACTGCAGTAATATAAAAATATGCATATATACAAAAATGTCTAGTTGTATCCAGACAATACAAACCGCAAGAACAAAAATAGCACATGCTAAGCCCTTTACAGAAGACTGTCTTTACTAGTTAAATGAGTTGATTAAATATTGTTTCTTATTTTACAACACTATTTGAAATTATTTAATTGAAGTTTAGATAAGATAACTTCAACCACAGCTTATTTCAAAAAGAAAAGAAAAAAGCATACGAGTGCCAGAATGCTTTTGAAAGATTTTCTAGTATTTAAGACAAAAAAGGGAAAAAATAATGGAATTCTATCTGATATTAAAGATCTTGGAAACTTATATTTTTATTTCTACATCAGCATCTAACCTCATTTTTTAAAGCTGGGTGCTTTGGTCATGATATCCAAGTCTCACTCAAAATGCACAGTTTAAGGCTGTATCAGTAAAAAAAACTTAGCAGAACCATCTTATGCCTACCTATTCAGACATTTTCTTTCAGTTCCTGTCTGAAAGTTCAGTCTGGCTTAATTTGTTACTTGGTAAATCTCTATAAGTTTATAGTTAAGGCTTTTATTGAATAATCACAGAACCAGTATTTTCTACTTTTATATTTGTTTTTAAGGAGGCAATCTACAATAATGTTTTTAATATAATGTTTGTATGAAAGACAAATAAAACTTAGTAGTAACCATTCATGTATTTGCATGTACTGGGCTTCCTTTAAATGTATTAATCTTATAAAGTAGAATTGTTTTCTCCCTGCTTTCAAACTTTTGCATGTCATATTTGTGCATTATCTGATGAATTTTCATACTCTGAGGATTAGATTCAGCCTCCATTTAACTGCAGAGTTTTCCTTATACCAGCCAGAGTTCTGAACGGTCCTGTGCTTCAAGTAAACAGTTTTAGGGAGAGATTTAGGATGTGCTGCTGCTCAGCCATGAAAAGACTAAAGATCTAGTCCCCTCTACTCCAGATACTACCCTCCCCATTCAAATCCCACCTTCTGAAGGCAAGTGCTGACAATAGCACTTATCCTCCAGTCCTTGCCCTCCCTGGCGATATGCCTGGAAGCCTGGATCTTTGCAACACACTGTACCATAGGGGGAGGGTGAAGGCTCTCAGCAACTTTTATTCTGATTACCACTTTTCCCTACATCTGAATAGTCACAGATACAGCTTAAAGTGGAAAGCTAGAAATATCCTGATAATATTAGAAATATACTGTTAACTAATCTCTAAGGCAGAAGGCTCTTAATTCATGCAGTACCTAATACTGATAGCAGTGACTCCAATGTTCTTAGAATGTGACAAAGGACTTATAGTATATACTGTATGCTGTGAAAACAGTGAGTCAACAGTTTCTATGCCCTGAGGTCAATTTTTCTACTGACTGAAAGTAGCCTATTCTTTTAACCCCCAGGATTTGCGGTTATTAGCTACTGAACTATATAAAAATATACAGTGTCCAAATAACAGAATAGCACAACTTTTTTGATTAGAGTAAAACTTTCTCAAAATGTTGTCATAAAAAAGAAAACCCCTGTTGAAATTTTAGAAAGCAAATTCTTTGTATGAGTTCAAAATCTAATTGCGTAAAATTGTCTTGCAAAACACTGAGAACATGAAACATTGCAAAATGGATCCTTATGCCAAACATCCAATTTCCTTTATACTCAAGACAAGTCTTGCTGCTTAATACTGTAAATGTTTTTAGACCATCTCTATGTAGGTAACATGAAGAATAGCCAATAGTTTTCTTATGCTTTGAAGCAAAAATCTCATTACTTTACAAATCATATTACAGATATAAAAAGCTAAAAAAATCTTTAATACATTAGATTATATTTCAAGCCAGAGTTTTTTTATTTCTTAGACGTATTGGATAGACTATCTATTATTCAAATGTTGTCTACTTTTGCATAAGTTTAAAGATTGCTTAAATCTTTCAAGGCCAGTACTGCTATATTTTATATAATTCTAATAGGACAAAGAATAAACTTTTCTATCAGAAAAAGAATAGGGTACTAAGTCAAATCTGAACTCTTGATACTTGTCCATTAAGGATGTAAACCACATTTGACATCTTTCTGGTTCATCTGTTTCCTTTACCTGGGAGCTTAGCCCTATTTGTTTAAGGTTTTTTTTAAATTGCTCATAAAGATAGTTCCACCTGGTAGTAATACTTTAATCTGTTTCTTTTATTTATAATTGCTCTGAGCTCTTTTTACAGGAAATATTTAATAAGTAAATAATAAACCAAGCTAGCTGACTCTATCAATTAAAACTAAATTAGCGAAGAAAAATCTGGAACTACATAGTTTGTGTATGTGTAGTGATGACTATTCATGTAAATTATTTCATAAAATATTTTAAAATAAATATTACTTTGGATTTCTTAAATTAATTTATTGTTTAATTAGGTAAGGAATTCAAAAGAAACATTTTGGTTTAATTACAGCAATGAAAAAACTCAATTTAAACTCAAAATAGAGAGAGCACTCATGGTTCTTGCTGTACTGGTCAGGTTAGCAAATTTCTCAGCACTGTTTCTCAGCTGTGTCTAAGGTTTTTTACTGACACAAGTAGGCCAGACTGTTTACCTCACTGCGTGTGCAAGAGAATGCATAGCAATTTCACCTTAGTGAAGATTATTAAAATATCAGTTGTGCCTTAGCCTCATAATAAAGAGCCATTACTGTACTTCTCATACTAGTGGGCCGTGGGCTGGTCACAGAAATAAAAAGAAAAAAATTCAACTGTACAATCTAACTTTTAAAAAGTTATATGTTGCATTTTTTAAAAAGTATTATGCTGCTTTCCATAGTTTCAGATCTGAATTTAAGATAGATACATTGGCTACATTGTTTATTTTTCTTTCTTTTTAAGATACACTGCAATCAAGAGATGATACCCAGCTTTAATGTATGGCCCCATTTGCACAACTAAACAAGAATAACAGTGTTGGTGGTATTGTGTTGCTGCCTGAGGTACTACTGTCATCAGACTGCTCTTATAAACCTTGTGCTGTCAATCATTTGTTTATATTTCAGGAAAGTTCATTGCAAACATGAATATATTCTTCACTTCCATTGACAAGTAGGCTTTACATAGCTCTTTGCACTGGAATTTGAAATAATATTTTAATATATATATAATGTCTCCTCTAGTATTCCTTTCTGTGACTGAATGTCCGGGAAATTATTATACACTATTTCTTTTCTACTTTTTATATCCAATATAAATTACTTTTATTTTTTTAAAAAAAGAACATCCTTTAAGGCCAATCACAATATCTCCAATCTTCTTATAATTTCTCTGTCTGTTCTTGACTCTGTATAATTAATACTATGAATTAATTTTATTTTATATTGATTTTATCTCTAAAGTTCAATAAAAATAAATTTTATGTTCACATTTATTTATTTCCTCACAGACATATTTCTATGAGTAATACTTTAACATAACACAGCCTAGTTCTTGGAAAAAAATCAAGAAACTACACAATAAATAATTTGGACCAGGATTTATAAATAAACACTCATAATCCTATAAAGATTTATATATCATCACTTTCTCTCAAACAGACATTTTGTCATATGATCTTTATTGCATTGTTGTTAAAATCTCTGCTAAATTGAATGGAATTTATCCATGCTCAAACTTCACTGTGAATACAGTATCTGTCCTGAATTATTTTTAAAATAAATGTATAACTCAATAAAGTTAAAATTCTAATCAGTTGACTGATTACTTTTTGTTTTTAAGGAAAAAAGAGTACATAAAAGATTTCCAAAATATAAAAATTGCGTAAAGATTGTACAAAATATTTTTAAAAATCTATTATTTTTTACAACTCACCTTGATGATTAGGTGCTATCAAATTTATGTCAACTCTTAGCTGATTTTCTTCAGGATGATCTGTCTCCAACCTTTGATCTGAATACTTTCTCCACCTATGCTGCCTTGGAAAAATACAAAAACAACTATGTTTCCTTTTGTAAAATATTTTATACAATATATATGCTCTAACTATCTTAGCTCTCCTCCATAAAGTACATTATTGTAATCTATATATATTTTAAGTGGTTTACAGCAATAATATGAAATATTAAGTAGGATTAAACTTTTTTACACATGGACATCTTTATTTATGGTTGCTATCTGATTTGATAATTAGATATAACTTGATTTATAAAAAATAGTCAAATTGAGATGGGCAAGCATGTTATACAAATATAATATTAGGCATTCTTCTCCAACCTGATCAGAGCAATTAAAGTCCAAAACTCTGAAAGTATCTTGGTGGAGAGAACTGCCCTGAAGGAGCATCCCATATCTGGTGTTTAACAGAGACATCATCAGAGGCTCTGATTGCTTAACTTTTTTTAAAGGGGAATTCCAGGGCAGATCTGCTTCAGGTACTGTCTTTCAGAATAAGTTCCTGCTGCTACTTTTAATTTTAACAGATGGATTTTACTAATATTACAATTGGATAGTTTATGATTTTACTGATAATAATTGTTGTCTATCACTGATTGTTAATTCTGACAGTAAGACACTTAAAAGCTTACTCTTAACTTAGTTTAATTAAAGAGAAATGTAAGTTTTCGATCTCTGGTAAAATTACATGCAATATTAATAAAGAAATATATTTTCTAAAAACTCATATTTTATGTTACATATTTTTACTCATAAATTACATAATCAATTACTGTTAATCTTTAACACATTTTGTGTGTGTATATTTAAAAAATAATCTGAAGAAATAGTAAAATAGTTTTACTTTAAACTGAAACACCAAAGCAGTTGTTTATTAAACATCTAATACTGGGCACGTGAACTACCAAGATTTTATCTGGATGGACAGATTGTATAATCTCAAATACACACAATTTTATTGGATGAAGAAACCTACTCTTGAAAATTCAGTGAGAAAAAGATGCAGAAAATGCACTAAGAAAAAAGTAAAAAGCAAGGCTTTAGAATCACTATAGGTAATTTGTATTTCCCCAAGACAAGCAATATATCATTTATAAAATATTTTCTGCCATACATGGAAAGAGTTTGGAAGATTCATTCTTGAAAGCTGGTATACTGAAACAGGGACATGCCCAAATCTCAGCCTGAGAACCAGGGAGTCATGATCATAGTAGCAGAGATATACCCTTTTTCTTAGAAAGATGGACAGGATTACAACTCTTACTTCTTTTACATTGTGTTTCTGGGTTTTCTTCTTTTCAGCCTTCCTTTGCAAAAGTTAGAGATTGCCCATTACTCCACCTCTGTTCCTGAGTTAATGGAGCTAGTTCTCAGACATATTCAAACATTACAGGAAGAAATTGAGCAGTTGGTACCAAGGGGCAACTGATAGTTGGTCCATAATAGGCAAAGGATGAGAAAATATCAAAACTGTCCCAAGAGCAGGTAAAGAAGCCTTTCAAGATGACATGGTAGCCTGATGTGCTGTCTCTCACAATAAGGCCCTAAGTTTCTTGCTTATTTCATAAGCTTGACAGTGTTAATCACTGACTTGTAGGGAAGTTTTATCTAAATGTTCCTTGCTCACAGCAAACAGAGGACAGTATATAAAAGTCAGAATATTAAAATGATTACAATTATATTTATAAATCTATATTAAAGTTGTTAATGAAATAAGATTACTGCTGTATCTCACAAATTAATAAAATGGTGTTTGAGTGGTCATAAATTGACATACAGTACTTGGCAAAAAGATACTATCTGCCTCCTACTGTTCTCTTATTTTCCTTTCTTTTTTTAGAAAAATCCAAAAACAACTAAGGAAAATATCAATAATAATACTTTTAAAATAACTAATAACAAAGCCTGTATCAATCACAAATACACATCCCTACACATAAACTTGAGAAATACAAATATTTTAAATACTTTGTGTCTAAAACAAGTTGTGTAAGAATGAAGGTAATTTTATAAAGAAAATTTACAGCTGATAAATGGTGACCAAATTTTACTTAATTACAATGAATAAGAAACTTTTAAAGAGTCGTTTGTTGCTTTTAATTTTTCAGCTAAAGCAATTTCCATATTATAAAATAACACTGAGACATAAAATATGTATTTTTTTTTACAACAGTAAACTCAATTGATGTTGTTCAGTTGCGCAGTCGTGTCCGACTCTTCGCGACCCCATGGACTGCATTACGCCAGGCCCCCCTGTCTTGCA
>JANHZU010002280.1:152765-180710 GCA_032468055.1 Acrochordus granulatus | reverse complement strand
TGGACATGTCTAAATTTGTACTTGAGGCCATTTGCTGTCTCTGAAGGGGTGTCTGGAAGGGATCTCGGGCATCCCTGCTGCCTGGGTGTGCTGTGACCATCTACTGTCTTGAAAAACCACAGCAACAATTGCCAGTGGAATCATTAAGCCTTCTGCCACAATGTCTAAGCATAAAAGTCCATGTATTTCACCCCTGACCCAGTCCCTATTGTGGGTGTGTCTGAATCATCATGTTTTCTTTGATCAGTGTCCACAGAGTGAGCTAGATATTGAAACTGTGAAGAGCATCTTGGCAGAGTATAAAATTCACAACGCTGATGTCACCCTACGGAGTGATGCGACTGCAGATGACCTCATTGATGTTGTTGAAGGAAACAGGTAGTGTTCATAAGCCAATGAACCAAGAAGAATGCCATGAAATATCTGGGAGTTTGTCTTTTGATATATGGCAGGAATTGGGAATATCTTACAATATGGCTGCTCTTGACAGATACCTTGCAGGAACAGCCTGTGTTCCACATCCACTCCAAGAGTCTTGATTTTTGCTCTAGTGCTAGTTCCAAGTGCAAAACATTTTTCAAGGAAGGGGTCTGATTTCAGTTTTTTGCAATGAAAATTACAGGGGCTTCTCTTAAGTTTTCTAGCCACTGAACAAATGCCAAACCTTGCTACTTATTAGGACTATAGTAAATTAGCAGGATGCAACTTACAGGACAGAGTCGTTCGTTATTCTACTGTCTTTGTTACTATAACTACCTAGAATTGGAAATCTACCTTTCAGGAAGATAAGAAGAACTTCTGTATCATCTACAATTTTTGCTCATTTCTTCATCCTTGCAGAGTTTACATCCCATGCATTTATGTGTTGAACAAAATTGATCAAATCTCCATTGAGGAACTAGACATCATTTACAAAGTGCCTCATTGCGTTCCAATCTCTGCTCATCACCGATGGAATTTTGATGACTTGTTGGAGAAAATCTGGGACTACCTCAGACTTGTGCGGATGTAAGTTTTAATTTGTCAGAGCTCAAGGCATATGTCATTCCAAGTCCCTTAAAAATGCTCCATAGTGTCAATTACCACTCAACTCAGAAATTTCAATCTGTTTTCTTGATCCTCAATTTTCCTGGTAATTCTCTGGTGCCCAGAATGTTGGTATTATTTCCAATATGTTGAATTGTAGTCAAAATTTTGTTAAGTGCTGGGATCACTCAATTCTGTTCTATAAAAGGTCTTAGATCCAGTGCATATTTTTAGGAATCAGAATGATTCTTTTCATGAGATGTTGGAGGACAAGTTCCAGCACTTATTTAGATATAAAAAATGGGTATGTCCAGGAGAAGAGTACATTAAATTCTTTTTCACTATCCCAGCTGTGTATCAGGTGGGAATTATTTTTTGATGGAAGGGGCCTTCCTTCCCGTTCCCTCACTTGTTAGGCTACAGCTTTGGGTTAATCCCTTTACTTGTAGTAGTGACAGCATAAAGAAGAGTAATCTTGGCTAAAAAGGGGGTTATTTGAAAGAATGAATGCTGGAGTCCTAGGTGCTCTCTGAGCGTTTTTCTGCAGAGGTTTAATTACCAAACAAATATTCTGAATATACAGTATATATCTTTATATACTGGTGCAAACTTCACACTTTACATACTGGTGCAAAAGAGAACAAACTCCCCTCTAGCACTGATGATGTTACCTAGTTTGGTCATGAAACTTCTGCAGAAAAACCATCAGAGATGGTTTTCAAACCATCAGCACCTAGGACTCCACAATTCAACCCTGAACTACAAATATTCTCTTCTATTGGAATGAATGCTTGATAAATATTTTATTGTGTTCAATTGAAGTTACACTAAACCCAAAGGGCAGCTTCCAGATTACACTTCTCCAGTCGTACTGCCTTACTCTCGGACCACCGTGGAGGACTTCTGCATGAAGATTCATAAAAACCTAATTAAAGACTTTAAATAGTAAGTATGGCCTGCAACCAGCCAATTTAGTTCCTTTAGGATTGACTGGACCAGAGTTGGGAGCTGCAGTCCTGCCCTGGGGAGGCAAGGGGGCAGCATCAGGAGAGGAGGTGGGCAGCCGCTGTTTCGTATCCCTTGTCCTGCCCAGAGAGCTTTGGCCATTTGTAGAGTAAGTACTGAAAGCCAACCCAGCCACCCAAATGGTTTGTTTAGATCAAGATAACTTTCCCTTAATCTATGATGGAAGTCATCTGATTAAAAACACAAGATTACTATAACATTTTTTTTTCAACAAATCCATGCCAACCTGTATTGCTTTCAAGGGTTCCATTGGTTTTCAGTCCAATTCTAGGATCTTCTCTAGAATTTTCTCAAATTATATAAGATTGATAATTCTGTAATTTGCTGGATTTTTTTTCCTTTTTGAGGACAGGGAAACACATACGCTTCCATCAAATGGTATGCTTTGTTATCTGTTAAAATTATGCAGATAACAAAGTAGTGTAGCAGCTGCTATACTAATTTTTCTTCTTTTGAGTTTTTCCTTCTCTACATGGATTTCATTTGTATAATAATGAAAAAGAACTTTTCCCATTAACTTTTCCTGCCAGGAAATGTTATCTGCTGGTGCTTCAAGGTTATTAGAATTAATTATTTTAGAATTTATTTTTAGATAGGTTTTTATCTTCAGTTTGAAGGCAGACTGAAAGAGAGTAAAATACATTTCACCTGGCAATGCCTGGCTGTTATTTCTGAAGAACAGGATCAAGGGACTGAAGTATAAAGAGTCATATGGGGAGCCTGATGCAGCTCTGCATAAAAAGGAAGATGCTCTGCTTTAACCGTTTCTTTTTTCCAGTGCTCTTGTGTGGGGCTCATCTGTCAAGCACAACCCTCAGAAAGTGGGAAAAGATCATACTATGGAGGATGAAGATGTCATTCAGATAGTGAAGAAATAAAAAATCCCTCTGTCCCATCAATCGTGACTCCTTTCAAAAAAGACAAGATTATGAACTTCCCTGGCTTGCCAGATGTTTGAGTGGATGTGAACACAACCATACAAGTTAGCTTGTGGTCTGATTAAAATCTGTTTCCTGGGGTGGGTGGGGGAGCATTGCAAGACCTGGCTTTGTACTGCTGTTTAATCAAGTCCACATTTTGTCCCTGGAAAGAGTTCAGGCGATGGAGCTTTTAAGCTGCCAACATAAATTAGCAACAAGGATAAAAATGTACAACCCTCCTTTGTTACAGCATGTGGATTTGTACATACAAGTGGTGGTCCTGTCCTTGTTACTGATGTAAATAAAGTCTATAGGCGAAAGCTCGGAGAGGACATTCGCATCAAATTGCTTAAGTGATGGTTTGAAATAGGCAGGGCTGATGTTTAATTCTTGAGCATGTTAAGATTTTGCAAGATTACTATTAACATCAAGAAAATTCACAAAAAGATTTGTAAAGAACACTGAAAGGAAAATCAGTGTCATTTCTTTCTGGATTACAAGGAGTTTATTCATAGATTTATTCAAGCTGATCAGAAAAGATTTCACCACATCCAGCGGTTTGCCAGCATTTACCTATTTTATTCATAACATGGAGAAAGAAAAAAACCCATAAATTTATTTTTAACAGAAATAGCTCAAGAAGGTTCAAAAAAGGAGTGAAGAGCTGGTATTATAATTAGCAACAAGAACTGTAAGAATTTGGTCAGATTCGGAAATGGTAAAAGAGCACATGAATATATTCCAATGAAAATGAATGTGTTGCTCTCCTTTGTCTTCTCTGCCACTGTGGAAGATCAGAAAGTTACATTCCAATTACCTTGAGTGATATTTTCAGGAACTCCCAAGCAATTGAGATAAACGGTGATGAGATTTAACATTGTCTCATTGAGACATTGAAATGAAACAAATTATTAGTCTTATTCCAGATATGATTAGTCTTAGAAAATAAACAGAAAAAAGCCCTAGAGAAAAACAAAATATCTTCAACCATATATACTGTATATTTTTAAATTACATATTAAAACGTGTTTTTGTAATCTCTTAAGTAGAATTGGAAAAAAAAGGCAGCTACAAAAGAAAGGTTGGCCTCATTTCAGGGGGGAGACTGTGCCTTAAAATGGCTGTAATTGAAAAGAGCCTCTCTGGGCCTCAGTCCTCCACCATGCCTTGAACCTCACAAAAATAGGAAACCACAAGCAGTTTCTTTCAAGAAGCACATACTAGATAGGTAATTCCAGTTGGAGACGACCATCCTGCAAGTATCCAGGCATCCAGTTGTGCAGGATTTGCCCTTGGAAATGTAAGCTCACAGGCTTGTGCAGCAGTGTGTGATCTCCATTGTTGCATTCTGCACAGGCTGCAACTTCTGAGCATTTGTCAATTGCAGCCATGAATGCTATGGGTGATAATTGGTTATTGAGAAGACATCTTGCTCTCTCTAGGCCTGCAGCTGCTCCATCACCCATTCAGCACAGCAGGAGTCAACCACAGGGCTGATGGAGAACTCTCATGTGCCACTTTGGTAGGGATCAGCTTGTCTCATCTCACCCAAGCCCAACAGCTTCACAGGTTTAGCAGCATCTCCAAAGCAGGTGGGGCGATGATACCCAGAATGTTGATAGTGCATTGTGAATGAACAGCTTCTACCAGTGGATTTATGTTAAGCATTAAAAAACAAGTGGGGAGAAGTCACAGATCTTCACCAGGGAGTAACCAGCTGGCTCCCTCTCCTTCCTTTCAACACTAACTGGGATCATTCCTAAGGAACAAGCATAGCCTCTAATCCCAAACCTTCATGGGTGGTCCAAAAGGTACCGCGGTAATCAGTATCAAAGGCTGCGAAGAGGTACAAGAGGACCAGAAATTGCATAACACCTCCAACGATTCCTGGACAGATTGATATTTCTATCCCATCTTTGGGTCCAGATAACCCGCTTTTTGTACAGCCCTCTTAGCTGCCACTCCACTGCCCTCCCTACAGTTCTTCTCCTGAAAGACCAAGTTGGAGACTAAGCAGCAGTCAGGTATGAGGGCTCCAGGGAGGGTCTCTTCAACATCCTTCAAGGCTGCTGGCATCAACTTCTCCCACAATGAGGTGGTTAGTAGGGAGGGAAGAAAGGAAAAAGGACAGCCCCCTAGTAGACCAGACCAAGCAGCAGCTCCACAGGAATACTAAAGCTATGCAATGTTCCCCTTCCATGTGAGTTAGGGAGTCCTCCACATGAGCCATTTTCACATTCCTCCTGCTCGTTTGGGGGCTTAATCCAATGTTTTTTTCCTTGTTGCTTTGATAATGGATCTGACCTGTCTCTGTCAAGGTCATCTTCCTTACTCTAATCGTGGAACTCGTGCAAGGCAACTACAAGATTTTAAAGCGCAATGGACCAAGTGCTTCCAAACCAATCTGTGGATTGATCATAGCTATAGGCAGTGTTTGGCTGAAGTCACTGCTGCTAAGAGAGGCATCATCAGATGCTCAATCAAATGCTTCACATACAAGAGAACAGCAAGAGAGTAGAGGGCTCATGCCTGCTTCCTGTTGTTTTCTATGCTGGAAGATACAAGCCGTTTCAAGTTCTGGTTTGAGTTCAAAACCAAGTAAAAGGTGAAGGTCTTCCCTGCCAGTCGTGACCGACTCTAGGGGTGGTGCCCACAGCCCAGGGAGCAGCATTGTCCGAAGACACTTCCACGGTCATGCGGCTGGCATGACTACACGCTGAGGTGCAGATGCTATTACCTTAAATAGATGTTAAACAGGTGGTACCTATTTATCTACTTGAATTTTTACACACTTTCAAACTGTTAGGTTGGCAGGAGCTGGAGCAAGTAAGGAGTTCACCCTGTTACCCAATGGCACTTGGGTTTCGAACTTGAGCTGCCAATCTTCCAGCTGCCAACTCCCAGCGTCTTAACTGCTCTGCCACCATGTCCTGACAAGACACAGTTCCTATTTCATGCATGCTGCTAATTACTGTTGTTAAAGTTCAAGTCTGCTGGAGAAAGATTGAGATCGGATTGTGACTCAACAGCTACCCTATCCCTGGATTTTAACTTGCCCTCAAGTATTTGACTCTTTTCCACAATTTTTTGGACGTCCAAATGAACAGAAGCTACGCAATAAAATATGGCAGAAGGCTCAGGATCAAGTTTCTCCTTCCCAAATATTCCTTGGCCTAAAGTTTTGGTACCAAAATTTACACTGGAGAATTGTCACAGTTGAGGAAAAGATACTTTCACTGTTGGGATGATACAATTTCATTTAACTGGCCTTGGAAAACCATTTCAGAGAAAGGTATTTGTCTTTTTGTTACACATCAATGATTTGTTATGTCATACAGAAAAATTGTAACATTCCAAATACAGTGTAAAGGCCATTGCTTCCCTGTGGAATAGGCCTGAAGTCAGAAAGAGGATCAAGTCTAGATTACCCCTAAAAGCACGGTTGCTAGAAAACTTGAGACTACCCAGAGAAACGGACCAAATATTACAATTTATCCAGCTTTGTTTTCTAATCCTAATGGAATGATTTGAAGGTGCTCATATTGACCTGTTAATGAGGTGGATGTGAGTGTAACTCACGGCCTACTTTTAAAAATGGAGGACAGAAATTGTACCATTCCAGCAATCCTGGAAAAGCAGGAGCCTTATTTGAATCTCTCCACATCTCTCTTCTGTTAGACCCGGCTAAGCAGCCTTTAAGATTTCAACATCAAGCCAAGCCTAAAAACTTATTTTCAAAAACTTCTTTCTAATCATTTGCCCAATACAGAGTTCTGAAGACCTCAAGAACTTAAATCTTGGAATTTCTTGTGGGAAACACAATTTTTTGTGAAGTCAAAAGTAATAAATGTACAGCTGCAAAAAATATCCCTTTATACAGCAAGTCAGAAAGCTCATAGAATTGACTTTATTTACAAAATGAGTTCTGGGGAAATTGTCATTTTAAAAAAGTTATGAAACAATCTTACAGGGACAAGACGATGACTATTTGTGCTCAATAAGTTCATGTTACAAAATCTCCAAGTGATTAGCCATTGATGGTCCACATAGATGTTGTGGCATAACTGACAGGTCATTTCTCCAAACTATTCTGGGTCATCAATACTAACACAGCATGCCACCAATTGGAACAGTTCAGGATCTGATTTGTTTCTGGACTGAAGACATCACATTTGTGTGTGATTTAAGGCTGTTACTTCACAGCAGAGGAGAGAGAACAAGTTACTACAACTGCTAGCAGTAGTAGACTCTCAAGAGCAACCATGTTTGACTTGTTTAGTGGACAGCAACACTAAAGATATACCACATTGTGGATAAATTGACAATCAGGTGCAAGGTTTGTTATACCTAAATCTGTGTACAGTTATGAAGGCCAGCATCTTACAGCCCACTTTCTAAGTGCTGTAGGATCCGAACCTAGCAACCTCTCTTCCACTTGGCTGGAAAGTGTAGAGTACAGTCCCCTAGAACAGAATGTGGGAATAAGACTGGAGTACACAAGAGGCAAAGCGACGTCAACCTGGTTCACGCACATTAACTTCTGCGGCACTTTTAATACAAGTCCTACATGTACAGTGAATAGATCCAAACCAGAGGCACGCAAACTAAAGCTTAACTTTTTACTAGCTACTCTTATGTACAGCTGTATAAGTTCAAAAAAGCTCTCCCATGGATATATACAAAAAAAGATCTTCATACATTGGTCTGTACATAGAATTTCCAGTGATGAACCCTTAGGCTGCTACCTCTGTCCCAAGAGGTCACCAGCACTTCATTCCTACATTTTTACAAAAAAGCCAAACAAAAAAAAAGGTAGATGCTTCCAGAATTCTACTGGTACTGTTTCGCATCCAAATTTTTTCAGGGTTCACTATTCAATATATAATAAATTCTTTCAATCTTGATGTAGACAGGGGAGCTAGGACAGGCGCCATGTGCTTTTAGTCACTCCAAAAAGAACTCTGCATAAAGTGCTAAAACCAAAGCACTCCAAAAGAAATAGCAGTGAAGCACATAAGAAGCCAGCTGCCCAAAGAGATCCGTGTCTAGTCGCAGATCCAACAAGGCTCTTCACTGCCGGTATTCCAGCTCGTCCACGCTGATCACTTTGGATGGCATGGACGGGAGAGGCTGCTGTAAGACATCAGAACCAAACCACTTTGCAAGGCCAACAGGAGAGCTACTTCGCTGGGCAGCACGATGGTCAAGCTGTGAGTGCATTTGAGGCAGTCCAGTCCGAGAGGACACTGGAGGAGGAGTTGTTTGCACACCAACAGCAGATCCTTGTGTGCCAGAGCCTGAAAGTGAGAGAGACAGAGACCACCTGATACAGATCTGTGATGAAATGGTGCATGATTGGCCTGTGGCAAAATAAACATTTAGGATTCCTCAAAGGGAGATGCATTACCTGATCGCTGGAGCTGCTGCTGCATCATTGCCAGCTGCAAAGGTGTTGCTGAGCGAGGGTTCAAGAGCGGGTGGCCAGCTGTTAACGGGTAGCATGGTTGACCAAGGAGGGGAGCAGATACTCCCTGCAGGTGAGTCAGGTCAACCCCAGGAGGAATCATACCTGTTGACCAAGACCATCATTAAGCAAGGAATCTCCACATTTAGTACTTTCCAGCTGATACTTCTTAGGGCTCTTCTTCCCACAATTCAAGAGTGAAAACTGCTTGTGAGCTGAGAATGGCAAAGTTCTTCATTGTTGATTTGCCCATAGACATCAAAACCATTTCAGAAACAGTCAAACTTGGGAGTCCCTCAGGACTCTTAACTACTCCTAATGACTGTGACAATTAGCATAGCATCCTTGCATTATCACATTCCTATCAGAAACCACTCTGGGATAATAACAGAAAACATTGGGCTTCTCACCAGATGCGGCTGCTAAGCATTTACACAATTCCCACAATTTGCAGATGTGAAAGAATCTGTAAGGCTAAATGGAATAGTTGCCTTGTGAGAAGCAAACTCCCAACTTGCAGTTAAGTCAAAGGACTGAAGGGGGGGAGGGGAGCTGATTTTCAGTCTTTCAGGAATGCCTGAACAGCCACATGCAGAAATATTTTGCAGAAATTAAGGGCTGAACTTAGATGGCCAACAAGGCTCCCAACTAGGAATGAAACTGAAGCTCACCTGCTTGCAGCAGAGGAGGAAGGTGTTGTGGATGAATGCCTTGTGCCAGCATCCTTTGGACTAATCCTGGGGGTAGTTGATGAGCAGGTCGTACCATTGGAACATGAGGAACCAGGGGAACTTGGTGGATTGGACGGAGGAAAGTATTCCCAGGTACTGGAGAAGCCATTGTAGGGGTTTTTCTCCCAGAAGACTTAGGCCTGTAGTCCTGCTCTTTGGTGCAACGATTGGCTTGAGAAAGTGGGGTTGAGCATGCAGAACGCTGCAATGATGTTAGTTTGGTAGCTACAGAGGATGAGTTCTCTTGATCAACATGATCTGTGGACCGGGATGGCAAAAGACTCTCTGTAGAGGAACACAAAAGAAGTTCAACCACCATGCATAATGGCATGATCTATCCTTTTCTCAGTTTAGGGAAGTCTTCTTGTCTGACTCAACTCTCAAAGGTAAACATGGAGAATGGAGGCTAGCTCAAGTAGCTTCGTTACTCCAGGAGTGGCTTGCAGCCCTTCCTTGCCTGAACTGCATACTTTGCATTGTCCACATAGGGAGAAGGGCTTTCTCCTTTGTATGAAAGAGCAAGGCAGAAAAAGTCATGCTTTTCCTTTACATGACTTTTCTGTCCTGTTGCTGTAAGAAAGTCTGTTCTATGGACCCTTGTCTTGTTGGAAGAGAAGAGAGCAGCCACAGTGATAGCCTTGCTCCTAGTCCATGAATAATTCACTAATATATCTAAGCATCCTTTGAAGTCTGGTGCTGGACTGCAAGAATCTGTGTAGCAATTTGTTTAGTTTTCATACTCCAGTGGATCTTGGTACAACTGCCAAGTCTACCAGAGGAGACTCTTAGATAAAAGTCTTCCTCAGACACTTCCTAATTTTAGGAAGACCTCCAATCAAGAATTTGTATGTGCTTTGGCACTAATGGGAAGTTTTTACCTTTCAAGTGCCTTTTAGGAACCATTTCTCTTTACACAGATGTGAATAAACTCACCTTCGCTAGTCCTTGAACCTTCTTCTCTCTCGTTTGATTTCAACTTTGCTGTGTGGGGCTCATCTTTGCTCTTGTCTTTACTTTCATACATCTTGCGTATTACTGAGGTAGGAGTAAAGGAAGGAGACAGCTGCAAAATCATAATCCAACAATTAATATTTAATGTATTTGTTGCTCAAATAACCAGTTTAGGTTACATTAATGGGCTCCACTTATGCAAAAAAAATCTTAGACAAAAAGAAAACACAAATAATCAGGGTATATTAAAATGAAAATGTTGTCAGCCCCCCAAAGTCATGCTTAAATCGGTCTCCTCCATATTTCCATTTGTTTGGACTTTCCAAATTATCTTCCTTCCTTTCATCTTGTGTTTGTCATCCAGAATTTAACCAAGAACCTCCCACGTTTTTGCAATGGCTTGGAGTAACACTGACCATGCTAGTGATGGAAGCAGCAGTGGTCGGAGGAGAAGAGGCGTTTCCTCTGAGCCCCAAAGAGGCAGGAGACTGAGTCACGCGCGGCTGCCTATTAAACAGAAATGCACATTAGAATGTTTTCTTGGACTGCAAGGAAATAAGGAAAATTTTGCCTGAAGATTTTCCAGCAAGGAATCACAGATTTCTTCTCTTGTTCACTTTACTTTGTAGGATGGAGAAACTTGAGATAGACAGGCAGGCAGTTGACATTTTTTTGCATTTCCAACTTCCAGCCTAAGTTTAAGCTCACCGGTTCCTGAAGCCATCTCTGTTTTTATCCATCTGTAGTTTGCCAAAACCTGGCTGGTAGAAATTTGGCACTTGCATAGTTAAGTCATGTGGGAGAGAGAGACCTTCTAATGCAGCTTGCTGTAATTCAAGAGGATTCATCTGAAATCAAAAAGGCTTCAATCAGCCAAGATTCTAAAGATAGTATTTTATTACTTTTGTCTGCTATGGCTGTGGAGACTGGTCTTTACTGCCTTCAGATTTCTACCACTTCACAATTCTCTGTTACAAAGGAGGTACATGAGTCACTGTTACTCTCTAGAATGTGTCATGTTACACTACACTGTTGTTTCTCTTATATTACCTTCGTCTTGTGCATTGTAGGATTTACCTCCATTTATACCCCGTGTATACCGGTTAAACTAATTCAACCTCATTTCTCAGAGCTATGGCAGTGAGTATAGCACCAAAACAAATTCTAAGTAGGTTTACAGCTATGTCACATTTGTTTACATATTCTATTCTAAAATGTGTCATCTTGTTTTCCCCACTGTGTCACACAATCCTAGTTTCTTGAATTCCATTTAAGCAAGGTTTTCCCATTATCACCATTCTTAAATAATTGAAAAAATGGTTGAATTATCGGTATGTGCTTTTTGCCATTCCACATCTCCCAGCATATTCCAAAATGCTCTGACCTCCAGAAGTGGAAAAGAGCAACTTTCCTTGCATGGCAAATTATTTTGTATGTATAATTCAGGAGGAACATTTTAGCTGTAGCACCTTCACACTGAAAATACAAGATTTCATCAGTTGGATGGAAGCAAGCCAAAGAATGTTGGTGTTGTGCTTCCAAGCTTAGAGCCAGGAGTTGGTTCCTTCCCTCACCTGAGCAGCAGCTGGGCTCACTGATTTTCGAATCCCCTGGAATGGATCAGTAAGCAATTGCTGCGATCCTGGTCCAAAACCTAGAAAGATAACGAGCAATTTCACAAATAAGACAATAACTTTCTACTCTGTAGAAACTGCAATTTCTGTATTACTTTGTTTTAGAACAAACATCTTTCATTGCACTAGATCAGAATGCCGGTTTCTTTAGAAGAAAAGCTACTGACTGCAGGAAAGAGAAGGGAAAAAAAGGTAAATTTTAGCAATTAATTTTGGTAAGGATTGGCAACTTGCTCAAGAGAACTCTTTTTAAATTGTAGTTTTAATGTTTAAAATGATAAAAAAAGCACTACAAGCAGAAAGGTGAGTAGTTTATCACATTCCCTCCACCAATCCCTTAAAGCAGTACATAGTGAAACCAGACAAGTAGTTACCTTTTGCATTTGTATTTAATGTTGATCCAAGCCTTATTTATATATACTTATATATAAGCATAAGGATGCTCGGTGGTGAGAGCAGTTAAGATGGTGAACTTGTCAGCCTGAAGGCTGGCGGCTCAAATTCAAGACCCAAGCTGCCATGTAATGATGAGCTCCCATTGTCTGCCTAACTCCTGGCAAACTAGCAGTTTGAAAGCATGTCAAAATGCAAGTAGATACATAGGTATCACAAAAGCAACAGCATCTATGCATATGGTCATGCTGGCCACATGATGACAGAAGCATCTTCGGACATGTTGGCTCTTCAGCTAGGAAATGGAGATGAGTACCGCCCCCTGGATTTGGACATGACTGGCAGGGGAAATCTTTACCTTTAAGCCTTATTTAGAACCTGAGTCTGATTATTCTGATCAGACATTTCAGCTATCTCAGACCCACAATCTGTTGGGATGCTATAATGGTAGTTCATGCAGGGGATTGGACCGGATGAAGTCCAAGGTCCCTCCTGTTCTATGACTTTATCTCACAGAAGAGAGCATGCTTCAAGTGTGAATTAACTACCATTTGAAGTTATAAAAATCATCTGAGAAGCTACTCACCTACTGGAGATGGAATACGATGTCTTAAGTAGTCAGCTGAAGCAGCCCGAGTGGGAAATATCTGTGAGATGGGAGGCTGTGGTGGAGAGGGTGCTCTCTGAGACAGGAGAGAGGGGACAGGCTCCAAGCCCCCCATCAAGGTGCTGAGGACATTGGAGGATGTCTGTCTGCAAGAGGGCCCGAGGATCTCCTTGGGAAGAATGTAACTGTTTTAAACATCTATGCAGTTAGGCATTCAGCATTTTTCTGACAGTGCTATAATTCTTACAAGTACCGTAGCTCCATGTTTAGTGCATTTTATATCCCTATTAATAAAAATGCAACAAAAAAAGGAAGCAAGAAGTTGAGATGTAGAGTCTAATGCAGATATTTCAAACTCCAAAGAGCAAAATTTGCTGCCTTCTTTCAAGGGGTGTACTAATGGGGCATAGATTATCAATTACAATATAAGGTCTGCAAAAACAGAAAGCAATAGGTGTGGGAAAGAAAGCTGTTCTAACACAACTCATTCATATGAAGAGTAACTGAACCCATCTTCAAATGCTACATTCTTGATTTACAGATATTACCTGATCATTACATGCCTTTGTACCATATAAAAATGCTTTTAGAATAATTAAAGTGCTCGACTGATAGATACTTTAACACTATACTCAGAAATACTTTTGGCTTGAAGACAGGTCTCAAATTGGGGTCTCAACAAAATAAGAGAATGATATAATACCTGCAAGATATTCTTTGTAGCTGACTGGCCTGACATTTCCGAAGGTGATATCAGTTGGTTTTCAGAAGTCTGCTGGAAGGAAAAGAACATGCCAGCTATCTCCCTCTTTTGCTAAAATTCACAATCTGGTCCAAACTCAACTAGTGTCCACCACCACATGCAAAGGTGAGCACCATTAAACCAATGGTGTGCTAAAAGACTATTTTGCCACCAGATATTATCTTAGGCTATTTAAAGGACATAGTTAGCTTGCTTATATACCTCCCTAACAATCCAAACTTGTATTTGGATGACTTTAATCCAAACTAAAAAGCCATCATCATGAAAGTGTTTGGACAATATTTAACAGTTCCTGGTATGTCTGATTTGGATCTTAATACTTTGTTGGCATGTATAAAATTACTAATCTGGTCTTTGCATAATATTTAATAAATTATACTGATTACAAGCCACAAAGTTCTGCCTAGTCTGCAGTTGAATTTGCCTGCCAGCAAGAGTCCAGATTAAACATTAAGGGAACTCTTCCCTTTTGAGTTGACAATTACTTTTTAAAGAAAGCATTCATTTTCTTCCAAGAATTTTGATTATGCAGCAGCAAATTATGTCATATTTTGATTCTGTAACACAGATTGTTCAAGTATGTCAAGGCACAGATTAAAATACAGACAACTGCAAGTTCAAAAGCAGTTTTACTGCCCATCACATTTTATATTCAGGTTCTTAAATCTAGGCTTCAGCAACTTTCAAAATCAGGTAGGTCTCTTTCCTCAATCAGGTGGCAAGAAAGCTCTTTTCAAATAGCACAAGATGACCAATGTATGCTATTGCTAATGAATAATTTAAATCTACCTCTTTTCTCTAGCTTTAGTAAAGAAATATTTAGGGAGCCTCCATCCTTTGAGCTTATGGCACATTTGTAATTTGAAGTAGCATAACACATTTTCAGTTGTAAAATATTTTCAGTTGCAAAATATTTTCCGTGGTGGGTGCAGTAAATCACAAGCAACAATTTCTCAGGAAGGCAAACGAGTAGAAATAAAAATAGTTTGCCCAAGAACCTCAACAAAAGGCAAAGGCAGGATATGAAGATGGATTGATATTCATTTGAATTTACTATACTCTTCACCACATGCTCCCAACTTATACAATCAACTCACGGTCTATTACGATCTCCCCCTCTTCTCAGTCTCTAACAAACTCACACAGATTCCATGCATGCTCTTGGGGAGGGGGGTGGCATTTCTTCACTGGATATGTTCCAAAACAGAATAGCCAGTGGAGGTTTTTCCTAGGAAGTGGGACTTGGTGGTCTCAGTGACCCCTTCCAATCCAATGCTTCTATGACTCTAAGGTTACATGACCTGATGAATTATGAGTTTAAAGGCCACCAACCTTTTAACCAAGAAATCTACCAAAATATACCACAGCTCTATCAGAATGCAGAGTTTGCTTTTCTTGATGATGGAAGGCGCTAATTGGCATGTCTGAATAATCAAGGCTGACCATACTAAGAAGGGGAGTAGCCATCACAGCTATGAACACAATATTCTTTCACCAGTTTCTCCCTAAAAATCTTTCTGAGCTCTGCTCAATCGTCTCACTGTGAATTCAGAGGATATTTATGCCTTTGCATTATTCATGGTTTTCAAAGAAGAGTGTTTTTTCCTCCTGTACCAGCCAAAGAGCAAGCAGCAAGAAAACTGATTCCATAAGAGAACCCAGCAGGAACTACAAGTGAGGACATTTCTTTATAGAGCATTTCACAAAATGTGAGCTGCTCTTATCAACAAGGAGCATCATGAAAATGCCAGAGAATTTTGCTCAGTTTACATATTATGTTGGGCTATTTTTTTAAACGTGGTCTTTTAAACTTGAAGGAGACAAAATTGGTGCTTGACAGAATTAATACTAAACCATAAGCCATGGTTTACAAATCACAATGGCTGGATTCATCTATCATAAAAAGCCCCCAGAAAACAGTGGAACAAGGCTCTCAGTCAAGAGACACTTAAACTGTTACTGCAAAAGGGCAATGTTGTTTTTCCCCCTCGTTCAGAATAGTCAGAAGTAGTGTGCTCCAGATTATATCAAGCAAATCTAGTGTACATTTTGGGCCACTTCCTCAGTGATATCTGCAGGACAAATTTTCCCCAGAACAAAGATCTAGGTGCAGGTCATCCCTGCAGTTATCTACAAATGCATTCCTTTCACCCGGGGGCCTCCCATGGTGCATCAGAAACTTGATCTCGTAGTGTGGAAGTAGGATTTGCTGGGGTAGGGGGATCTGTTTCCATCCAAATGGAAGCCACTGAGGTTTTTTTGAAAAAGAATCTACAGCCATTCAGTCTACTCAAATGCATCAGCATTAAAACTTCCAGTAGTAGTACTACATTTTATAGAATGCCCTTCCAAGAACACTAGTTGGAATGCTCAGTGCAGATACTCAAGCAATTAGACTGTCAGAGCATTTTATCCATTGCCAAAATAGGTGCTTTAATGCATAAGCTGCATACCAATTGTATGCTCATTATCCTGAAAAAAAAAGGTTAGGTAGAGGGAAACTGAATATTATATAAATTATGCACATTACATATAACATGGAGGTACTTTGGTATACCCCAAGATCAAGTGTGCTTGAGTATATCACCTTAGTATTATTACTTACATTGATTTTGGATTGTGAAGGTAGAGTCCCACTTGCCTTCATAGTACTGACTAATTTGTTGAAGGCAGACATATCCCCGTCTTTAAAGTGCCGTGAATCAGCCATGTTTAGGGACTCCTCCATCCGCTCTGCCATTAAGGGGGTTGCAGTTTTCCCCTCCTGATCCATTTTCAGGCCTTTTAGCCCAGCTTCTACTTCCTCCACTGAAAGTACAACCCCTGAATGTGCTGAAAAAAATGTGGGGAAGGGGGAGGAGGAGGAGGGATAATGAAGAACTAGGTGCACGTTTAGTAACTATACTGTTAGAAAGCAGTGCCAATAGTATATTTTAAGCTGGTTCCACCTTTGTTCAGGAGGACTATTAAAATAGCAGGAATTCCAAAGCCATGCTAGAAACGAACATTCAAGCTGTAGCTAAATCTGAAATAAAGCTTTCTCACCACATAGCAACATAAACAAGGGATGGGATCGTGCAGATAAAGGAAATTAATGGATTTTCAATCACAGAATGCCAACAAATCTGAACCTTAAGTGAGAATAATAAGGCAGGAAACAGATTTGCAGAATTTAATGTACACGCAAAGGCAACAAAAAACAATCAGCCATACATGCCCATAGAATGCAAGCCTCACTGACACAAGCAGCACAACAGCACTTCTCAAGGTATTGTACCCAAAAACATAAGAGACACTGTGAAATTTGCTAGTGGGACAATGCACTTTTTAAACAATAATTTCTTCCAAGAATTTTTGAATGGAAGTTCAATTAATAATGTATCTGAATTAAAGAGAGAGATCATTGGGGCTTCTAATATATGTTTCACTGGGAGGGATTAAAGCAAAAACAGCAATCTCACTGACACCAATTCCACTTCTTAGTAGAAGCTCATACTAGAAAGGAAACAGTCTGTTGTGCATCTTGCAATCCTTTGGCCATATGTCTCAAAAACGCTAACTAGGGTGCAATTGAACTGGTTCAATGTTTATTTCTCCAATTTATAAAGCATCAAATAAGCGACTCTGGGTGAAGTACTTGTGCCTTGTACATTTTGCTGCTCAGTAATACCACAGGAACCTAGCAAGATCTTCATAGGCTGCAACAACAACTTTCTACACATTCCTTTCCATGGGCTAAGTATGACTGCTTTAGAATGAAGAATGAAGTACACTAGTACTTCTCACTCTGGATTTGAAAGACAGCTCTTCCATTCATAAGGCTGTTTCTATTTTTTCGTTATTCCATTTTGGTAAGATATACAACAGTCAGATTTGAGGAATAACTATTTCCTCTCTTGTTGAAGTAGGACTTGAATTATCCTCAGACTAACAATGGAGAACAGGTTGTCAGACCAGCTGTACAAGCATACCATTCCAGGTTTTTGCTTACAGGACACAACTGATCATGACTGCTAGAGAGAACTGCTAGAGAAATAGCATCTGTTGGGTGGCACAGAAGTGGCTGGCAAATCCCAGTCAGAGAATCCCTAAGAAAATACTCTTGCACTAAGAATAGCTTGTCTTGGCCAGACAGTTCCAGGCAGGAGGAGATGATGGAACCCAGAAGCAGAAGGCTCTGTTGGGCTAGATTTCCACAGAAATATAAAAAAACCTTGGGATAGATAAACCTGGTGGCTACGGCTGCAATTGAGATTCATAGGCATCTATGGAGGTAGAGACCTAGTCCCAATTCACTTGAATCCGTCTTTCAAATACATGCAACAATATTTCAGCACAAAGGCTGAAGCCTGCAAAAAAGGCTCAGAGTTCATTTGGGAAGATGCCCTTGTTGCAAGACCACACCCTCGGTTTTCCAGCATGCACGTTAGCCAAACTGAAACAAAAATACAACTTCTGCTCTCCAGGTAATTTGGATGCACAAAGCAAAGTATCTAAGTATTTTAAGGTATTCAGAACTGGGCACATGCCTGTATATGTTTCAAGTAGCTTTGTCCTGAAACCCAGCCAAGCTGCTTGGGTGCCATATGCCACATGCAGGTCTTCCATGCCAGTTGCTCACAGATAAAGGTGGAACTCAATAATCAGCAGGAACAGCATGATGGGATTCCAGCAGGAAGACTAAGAGCTAAATCACCTCCTTGTGCAATTCTTGTAAGCATGGCTTGCCACTTCATGCACTAGCCTATTTTCCCCTTCTCTGAATTTTCCAGTTTTATAGTAGATCCAGACAAGCTTCAGGTAGCTACTAAAATTTCACTAAAATCACTGAGGCAATGGAGGCTGGAAGCAAGCTTGGCAAGAGCTGCTCAAGGGGCAAGCGTCTGAGTGCTTAGTGGTTTCACCATCACTTCAGATGCCACTCAGGACAGAGGGGGAACTTCACCCACAACAACAGGCATGGGCCAGGCAACCTCAAGTCAAGAAATACCCATGTGGACTTCTGAAGTGAACTTTAGCACTTCCTGCATGGAAAGGAAAACTTGGCCAGAGGTGCTTGAAGGCAGAGATACATCAGCAGAAAGGAAGACTTACTGCTCTCTCTAAGCTTCTCCTTGTTGGCTGAGAGACTTGAGAGGAGAGGCTTTAAGTCCACTTTAGCTTTCTGTAGCATCTCTAAGATGTCCACTTTGTTTTCTGAATGATCTTCCAAAGGAATAGGAGCAAAGTAGTTTCCAGAGTTCTGACCAGGGGATAGAATGCCTTGCTCTAGACCTGAAACAGTAAAAACCAGGACTGCCTTGTAAGTTTTGCTGCTAAGGAACACCACGGGAACCCAGCAAGATGTTCACAGACTGCAACAGCAATTTTCTACACATTCCTTTCCATGGGCTAGATGTGACCGCTTTAGAATGAAGAAGCAACCACCAGCATGGAGAAGCTCACAATCCTACAGCTCTCTAGAAGGCACGGAATGGTGGCTGAAAGGACAAGACACAGTTACCTGCCAATCTCTCCAACTCTTCATGGGGCGTCGATCTAAGACTACTTGAGCGGCTTCCAGATCGACTAGGATTAGAAAACCAGCGGCTGAACCTGCTGGCAGACACAGAGCCTTCCCCCAGCACATCTTCTATCATCTATAGCATGAGGGGAAAGGAATAATATTTCAGACAGGGACAGAACAAACGTCTGAGAGCTGTGTGTGAATAAGAGGTAGCACTTAATGCAAGCTCTGTAGTAGATGGCTACTCCCTGAATTTCTGACTCTGAAAAGTCCTAAGCAATCGTTTCTCTTCCTTCCAAAAGCTACATCTAAGCAGCCATACAAGATAGATACCAGTCATGACTCCTTTCTAAAGTTATGTCCATTTAGGTGTGCTTTTAACCCCAATGTTTGACTCCAAGGACACTTGGTAAAGCTGTTCATTATATGTCCCAGTTGCAGAAACAGGCCATTTTTTTTGGTTCAAGGTGTAGAAGACAAGATTTTCAATCCCATGTTTTATCACCATATCCAACATACTATGCATCAAAGCTACATTTATTGAGGGAAATAAATGGGATTCACTATACTTTCCACAATATCTCATTGAACAGCTCTACAGAATATAGTTGAGCCAAACGGTTAATATGTTCTTTGCACCATTTCTGGATGCTTCATCAACTATCCAAAATGACCTGCTACAGCACAGCACAATCTACAGGCATTATTGAATCCACAGAGTACATCTAACCAAGGTTTTGATCACATTCTTCTAAAGCCATTTTCCTTTAACAGGAACACAGACATCGCTGCTCTGCCTACTCTGTCAACCATTTACAAAGAGAAGCTTTCACCATGGAGACGTGATCCTTACCTCTTAACTACCTTGTTTTTCTCCATGGGCAACTAGCTTTTAGCCCAATGTGTAAACTTAAGTATTATCATCTTAACTCTGGATTTATATTGTTTTAAGTTCCTATGTTCTTTTAAGCCAAGTTGTCTAATTAAGGGAGAGGGAAAACAAAATTAACCAGCGAGGCTGACATGTGCAGTTCTCACTTCCAGTGCCAATTTCAAAGAAGGCTTCTGGTTCCACAAAAATCCGTAAAGTATTCTCAGAAAATAAAAATGCGGGTAGCTTTTTAAAACATATACCAAGACAGAAAAAATGAAACAAATAAGGCAAATTATATGGACCATCCTAGAGAGCTAGACTTGGTAGAGGGCAAAGAGGGTTGGAAGGCTGCAATACCAATTTCTGTTATTGGCAAATGTATTTTGTGATACTTTCTGATGGTATATGTATAATTCGGCATTTGGAGTTCGGATTCCATTTCTACCTTGCACTTAAGTCCTTGCCCAAGTTACTTGTCCATTGTAGTCAACTGTTTGCCTTTCATTAAAAAAGTATTGTGGGGAAACACTGGGGTTGAAAAAAATGGCTTAATGTTTTGGAATTTGATCCCTTCTCTCTACTTTGAGTTTAAATTCTTGGGCAAATTGCTGTCTTGTTTTGGAAGATGGGATTGGATGACTGGCCATGCCCACTTTATGAACCAGCATGCTCCATAACAGCCTTCTGAAGAGCACTCAGACCTCTCTCAAATCTGGCCACAGGTCAATAGCATTGCAAATCCATAACTAGCATCTACTTTGCCTGCTTTAAAACTGGGACCTGTCCAATCTTCTACAAATAGCCATAAAGTCAAAAGGGACGTGCAAGACCAAGAAGAGGAGAGTATATTTAAGAAGAATTACAAAGTTGCAGAACTCAAAGCACTACCCTGCACTTAGGCCAAGATTATATTGATCAATACAGATAAAGGATTCTTTAAAAAAAAAGAATAGACTTATTCTTTTTAAAAAAAGAAGACTTATGCTTTTTAAAAAAAGAATAGACTCAGTTATCAAGCAAAGTTTTGCTATTCTGATCCCTTACTTGGCAATAGCCAAGGTATCATCTGGAAGCTTTTGACATGAAATTCTGCAAAACAAAACCAGCAACGGCTCTGTTCATGTATTTCTCAATCAGAGCAAGGAGAAAGAACGTACTCTTGACAGACCTCGAACCAGTCAACAGAGATTAGTCTCAAGCCAGCTTTAAATACATTACCTATTTAAAGGCAATGGGGCCAAGCCAAAGTAGTTCAGATAGGAATGTTGTTTAAAATGGACACTGATGGTCAACTGGTTCCTGTTAGATAGAATTCATTCTGTGTCAAGGCAGAAACTCCTTATGGTAATT
Organism: Acrochordus granulatus; assembly: GCA_032468055.1. NCBI lineage: Eukaryota > Metazoa > Chordata > Lepidosauria > Squamata > Acrochordidae > Acrochordus > Acrochordus granulatus. Next base: position 159,465 of record JANHZU010002280.1, on the reverse strand, counting down.
TTCTGGAAGCTAATTATTTTCTCCCCACTTTTATTTTTTTTTAATTCAAGCTGCGCTGATTTAATCAACAAGGAACATTTGGGTCACATCAAGTTAACAGTTTGATTTATTGGATTGAGATGATGTATTAATCACAGTTCATTTAATGGGATCACACTAATCCAGTTTATAAACTATGGCTGAGCTCACACAAAAAAAACCCTAAATCACACTATGGTTTAGTACAACACATAAACACAGCACATGAAAGGATGTGAATCTCTTTCACCAAAAATAAGCTAAGAAAGTTCTTTTTTATTTTAGCCACAGCAATTCTGAATTCAGATTCACACTCAAGTCCTAGATAGCTGGCTGTCAACTTGGTTCCCACAATATCTTACCACCTGTCAGCTCCATATAGATTTGCATAGAGCAAAGAAATGCAAGGATAAGGATATTAAACTGTTTTGTAACTTTACTGAAACATACTTTTGATTTGTTGTTAGATTTAATTGACGATGGTAAAGTCAACCCTCTCCTCATTTAGCAACGGCAATTCGTTGGTTAAATCAGAAATGAAATGGTTGCTAAGTGAACCTGGGCTAACAATGGTTGGTGCTGTCTCATTTAGATAAAGTTCTCTTACCCTTTTTTCCTTTTTGCTCTTTCTCTTGTAGGGGAAAGAGATGGCTTAAACAAGCTACCTCTTCCTCAGCTGCTTGCCCTTCCCTAAAATGTTAACAAGCTCAGCTCTATGACTTAGTTGAGTGGAATCTTCATCATTGCTGCCTGAAATGTACCAGACCTTCATCAGTTTCACACTAAAGACTTTTATTGTCAAGCACACAAAATCTGGTTGTTGGAAAATTATTTTTTTAACTAACTGATCTATTTATGAATGGTTGCTAAAATAATAGCCATCGAATGAGGAATGGCTAAAGAGCAAACTGTTTCTTAAAGACAATGGTGGCCAAAGCCCCATGCTTGGCCTGAAAACAGAAAGAGAAGTCTCTGGTGACAGGAAGCAATCTCATTAGTGTGCCTTCTGATAACTGGCTTTCCATAAACAGTCATACCCACTATACTAATATTTGGGGAAGAGTTTGTGTCTCAACATTCCTAATCCCCCCCAAACCAGTCCAAAGAGGGCACTGCTATTCTGGTAGGGGAGAAACCAGATCATCATTTTGGAGAAAGGAATGTACTATCTAAGGCATAACTTTGGCCTGTAAGAACTAATGATAATCCACTTTACATGTTTGTACTTTATGGATAAAAGTGAAATTCGCCTTAAGTTCAGCACTTTGAGAAAATATGCCTATAAATACAGTATCTCACAGCAGTTTCCATCTTCTATTAGGTAAGCTTCACTTTTAAGTCTCCCCAATTGCAAGAAGTGGTAGTTAAATGTCTATGTTGTGCTGGTTAAAAATGTATGTATGCTCATTATAAATGTGAGTTTCCTCCACTTGAGACCATGGGAGTTTCCTGTGAGATTTACCAAGTGGGGTCTGCAATAATGTGTTGAAGGTGTATTTGTGTCTGGGTCTCAGCCAAGGAATACCTCCATGTATTTCTTGCCTTTCATTCCACTCCACTCACCCACCTTCTGTTTTGTTTCCCAATTATCAACCTGCACCTTGATGACTTGAACAGGCCAAGGTCTCCCTAGGCTAATTTTAGCTCTAAATCTAATTTTATTAGTTTCTAATTTTCTCCTGCAAACCTCAGCATGCGTGGTCCCTCTTGTTTCTAGGAGGCCCTATTTTGGTTATAATTATATAACCAAATATATTTGATAATATCTGCTAGTCAGATACCTATTTCTGTGGAGTCACTTCCTTACATCACCTCTCAAAGGAACAACGTTGTGTTCACAATAGTTTGTTAGTGGAATTTCAACTGCTAAGAACAGAAGTGTAGTGTAGTACCCTTCTCTAGAACTAAATAGGATGTTTATAGAAATTCCAATCAGAGCAACAAACTGGCAACATGTTACTGAAAAGAATTAACATCCATCTTTCTTTAAATATGATTTACAGTGTTTATTCCCTTGCAGAGTGTCTGTGCAACCATCACCAAAACAAGAAGGCCAAGAAAGGAAGTGAATTGTCCAAATATCCAGAGAAGACATGCAAGTGATCCACATAAAGCCCAAATAGGGTGTTCTAGAGCTTCTTAACTCTATTCCATTCTCTAATTTTACCAAAATTTTCCATGAACCAATAGGAACAAGCTACTATAGCTTAATTCAACGAAGAGAGTATCTTGGTTTAAGATGTTCCCTACTGAGGTTGATGCTGTTTTAGTACTCACTGAAGCCAAACCTGGAACGCTTTTATCCAGGTTGAAGAACTCATTGAAATCAAATTCTCCTGGTGCTGACTCCGGCAGTACTATTTCCCTTGGGATTTCCTGGTCAGCTGCTGTCTCTTGGCCAGCTGCCTGCAGTTCTTCCTCCTCAGTTACTCCACCATTGCATTCTGTCCCTTGGAAGAGTGAGTCCAAAGTCAGTGCAGCCATGATGATTTTCAGGATTATCTCAAAACATATATTTGATATATGAGTCCCTCAACTGAACATTCAGGAATTATACTGGAAACGTACCAGTTAAAGGCATTATCCTACTTTTGGTTATCTCAAATATTTTTGACTCAATATTTCAAAAACTATTTTGTAGGAAGTCTTGAGACTTCTTGAGGCTAGCACATTTGGCCAAAAGCACAGATTCTCTAGAAAGAGCCAGCTATGGAGAACATGCAAAAAGTACTAAGCAAAGACCTTGCTTGGGAAACTTTACATACAGTTATTTTTTCTCAATATCCCATTAAGAATTTGTAATATTTTCCTTCCACTTAAGTTTTTGATAAAGATCAAATCAGTTATTACTATGAATTTATCTGAATGTTATGATTTGACTTAGGTTCTTGCTACTGGTGACATGAAGTACCCAAGAAGACCTGCTCCTTAAACCACTTGGCCAGTCTTGTTGTCTGTCCTGTCATCATTATCCTGGACCTCATTCTAGAGTACAAAGAAGGGTACACATGATAAGTAGATTTTAGATCAGAAGCATTTTGCTCCAATCTTAACTTTTCATGACCTTACAAAATAACATATTGGAAATAAAATTACAGAAGATGAACAAACAAAAACAATGGCTAGTTTAGGCTTCTAAGGAGCTTTTCTCCACCCAATCAAGATGTAGTTTTCAGCATCAAGTACCTTCTTTTAAAGAGGTTGTTCGACGCCGTGTTCGTTTCCGTCCTTTATGTTCTTCTTCAAGAATTTTATCATCAAATCCTGTCAGTTCAATGGTTTCTGACTGACTTGTGGGGCCAGCAGAGAACCACTCAGGCTCTTCCTCTGTATAGGAGTCATTTCTTCGACGTTCCCCGAAGAGACGCTTGCTATCCCCATACTCCCTCTGAAATTTGAGGGCACAGAAAAGGAAATCAAGTCACAAGAAATATTGGATTTTCACTATTACTATCTTCTTATACATTTTTTGACTTGGTACTAAGAAAGGAAGAAATTAAGAGAAAAATGTGGGAAATGGGAATACATCCCTGAAGAGACCAAGACTATAAGTAATTTTCCTTCTTGATATTTTGAAAATATTTATTTTTAATAACCAACAGACTTGATCTGACAACTAAACTGATAGAGGTGGAACCCTATGATAGTTGTGCTGAATGATACATCTAGACCTGGTCTTTGGCCATCAAAGCTTCCACCAATTGCCCTTGCGATGCTCATAAGGATAGAAAGGTATAGAAAGGATAGAAAGTATTTACCCCCCTCAGAGGCTTTTAAGTAAAAAGTGAACTATTCCTATGCTTAGAGTCAAGCTCACCAATTCTTAAGCCAGTTTGAGTCAATGTCATCTGTCTCCAACTAGAAATCAGAAATTACAGTATACTGCCAGTTTCAAAAAACTAATGCATCCCACAACTCTAGCATCCTCTTATTGTAAATTCAAACTGCAAACATTTCCACCATTACCGCTGTCTCCAATCCTTGCATGAAAAAACGTCTAACATAAAAATAAACACTAAGTCCCAACCACATTCCTACTTCATCTGCTTTTGTACTAACCCTGAAGCGTTTGTCTTTGTATTCCTTATCACGGTCTCTCTCTCTCACATCTCTTGAGTCCCGTGAATCCTTTTCACTGCTTCGGTGGTCTTTATCAAAGTTTCGTGCAGAAATTATTCTTCCACTACCAATTCTCCGCCCACCAATGACACGAACACAGTCATTTTCTTTCTCCAGTGGACTCCCGGCTCGCCGTGGACCAACTGCTGCAGTAACATGACAGCCCCCTCCAAAACTTCGCCTCTGGGGACTCAGCACAATATCCAAGTCATCTTCTTTTACCCGTTCTCTAGGATCTGTAGGTTTAAGGAGATTTTAGCACATACCAAGACGGATGTCATGAATACAAGAAAAACCAGGAACAGTTTCTACTTGTTAAGCAATTCATTTACATGCAAACAAGAACATAGTACTTCTATTTGTCAAACAGTAGATCTCCATTATAAATATCTAAAATGAGCACCACCTACAACAAAAATAAGATCTGTACTGATGTAATGTTAATCCATTCTTTTAAGTAAGCACACAATCCAAACTTACCATTTTGTGGCACTGAAGATTTGTAATTCAAATCTTTGTAATACATTTATGTAATGAATATAATAAAGATAATGTCATGTCCTGTCCGACTCTAGGAGGTGGTGTTCATCTCTATTTTCTAGCCTGAGAGCCAGCATGTCTGAAGATGCTTCCATGGTCATGTGGCCGGCATGACTATATGCTGAGGCACACAGATGCTGTTATCTTTCCAACCAAAGATGGTACCTATTTATCTACTTGCATGCTTTTGAACTGCTAGGTTGGGGGGAGCCAAGCAGACAATGGGAGCTCACCCGTTACGTGGCGATGCTTGGGTCTTGAACTCAAGCTGCTGACCTTCTGGCTGACAAGCCTAGCATCTTAATTGCTCGGCCATTGCATGGTTATACTCACCTGCTATTCTCCGTATGAGGGAAGGCCGATCTGAGTCTAATTCCTTTTTTAGACTTTCTACTGGCGAAGTCCTTCCAGAATTTGGGTACAATGATGCATGCCATTTTTCAGGGTCCCATACCCCATCACTGCAATATTGCAAAACCAAAATCAAATTACATTTGCTATTACCTTGTATTTAGTAATCAGTGACAGGCAGAAATTAAGCCATGGCATGTTGTCTCTTCATCAAAGCTGTATAGTCAGTATAATTCAGTGTCAAAGAAGTTGTTCTTTCTAACCAAAATCCAACAAGTAATAACATGAATCTGTCCAACAAATGCCTGCAGATACATGGATATCAAACACCAATTTTAAAACAGAATGTTCAAAATGGACTGAAAAAGAATCCTTCTTCTTGAAGCCAGGAAGACTTAACTGAGGGAAGAAGCAAATCCATTGGGAGAAATGCTGGAACTCCAAATTTTAAGGGAAACTAAAACTGAATATAAGGTAGTTGAACATGTATATATTGAATTTCAAGGAAACTGAGATTCAATAGCAGGAGAACAAGTAGAAAAGGAAATGGATTTTAAAAAGAGACAGTGAAAGCATGCCATAAATAAATGGACAGGTAGACGAAGTGGAAAGAGGGAACCAGTCACCAAGGTAGAATACATACAGGGCAAACTTAGAGTGGTGAAGAATACTGAGAACAAACATGTGCAAAATAAAAATTTGTAAAAAAGTATAAGAACAAACACAGCGAAATGCTAACAAATAACAAAAAAGAATTAGAGCTAATGAATTCTTTGGCTTTTTCTTCTCCAACAATATTTATTTTTTTAAATTTACATGGCCACGCATCTTTATCATATGACTCTGAATGGCAACCAGCAGTTAAAAATATAAAATAACAATAGTATCACAATAAATTCAAACTGGAAGCCAAGATAAAACCATCCAAACCATCAACACAATCATCCCACATGCTCTGTCCCATATTCTAACCATCATGCCTGGTGGCCAAACCAGGTCTTCAAAGCCATGTGAAACACCAGGGACAATTTAATGTCGGGGGAATGATTTTCCAAAGCATGGGTACCATATCAGAAATGTCTCTCTTCCTGGGCTCCACCAGATGGCACTTTTTAATAGATTCATAATATGCCTCCCCTGATAGATCTGATGGGATGGGTTGACCCAATTGGGGAAAAGTGGTCCCTCAAATAACCCAAATAATAGGAATTTCATCAAGAAATGGGAAGAATTGAAGGAAGAGGTTGGAGTGAAGTTTGACAATAACAGAAATAGGAAATGTCCAATTACTCTGAATGAGTTTAAGATTCCTGGAAAAGATAAACTGCATCTTAGCATACTGAAGGAACTTGCTAATTGTCTAGCTGATCAACATAGATGTATTTTCTTTGAAAAACTTGTAGAACAATAAAAAAAGTATTGGAACATGACAAGCATGTATATCTTCTTAAAGAACAGGGAGGGGAAAGGATTCAGGAAACTATAACCAGACAGTAAAATGTGAGAAGATAATCTGAAAGCATCTTGAAAATAAATCAAGTTACCAGTAGTCAGCATGAATATGTCAAAAAGATCTGTCAATAATTTCCTTCCCACAGTGAGGCACCACCTTGCTGTGGTTGGGGGGCTTGTGTGCTCTGAAGAAGATGAGAGCTCTGCCAGAGGTTCAACC